>NNCF01130268.1:23392-117376 GCA_002313205.1 Laupala kohalensis | reverse complement strand
CAGGTATATCATCTATGCCTCGTGAAAATTTGTTTTTTAAGGAGCTGATGATTCCCATGACTTCACTGGCGTTAGTTTCGGAAGTGAACATAGAATTGGGTATGTGGGTGGATATAATTGGAGGACATTGATTTGGATATATTGAGTTCGTATTGATTATAAGGATCTTAAATTCGAGGTTACCGATTACCGTAGCTAAATCAATATGAAATAATAATTAATTTCATTGATTGAATGAAGATTAGACAACACTCATTTACTTTACTTAACATTTCACAAGACAACTACATACGCAGCAGAATGTATGATTACGTCAGATTCATTCTCCATAATCTCTAACTAGAGATGTGACGTTCGTGAACGAACGATTCCAATGGAACGAGTTCTTTCAGTGAATCGTTCACCCCAATCGTTATTTTTGGTGAATGGTCGTTCTTCGTTCATCTAAATATTAATGTTTTTCGCTATATTTAGTTATTCCAGAAAATTGAGTGATATCGTAGAAAATATATCTGATTAATAAATTCAAATAGAAAAAACCTAAACACTTTTATGCTGGCAACTGAAAAACTGTCACAACAAATATTGTGTTAAGTCCATCTAAAAGCCATTTGGTTTTATTCTTATATGGATATGGCACAAGAATATGGGATACGTAACACCTCAAATTTCCCCTTCTTTACATAGTTATGATATATAATTACTTTTATTAACTACCTCTAAATTATGTCTCATATTCTGGCATATTATATGGCGCGAGAGTGTGAAGTTCGTAACATCTCCCCCCCACCTTCAACTTCCAATCGAAGCAATTTGCTGACAAGAGCGGGAAAACATGTGAACGATGGAACGACATTGAGTGAACGATTCCGGAGTGGGAGGGAATGGTAAACGACTCGTACCTTCTGGTGAACGAAATTTCGCATCTGTACTTCTAACCCCTACCACAATAATCCGTCGTTCCCAGAGCGAGCACGTGCTCGCCAAAGGGCGAATACTCGGAAAATATACCCCGAGCAAGTCACTAGTGTTCGGGATTCGCTGTACGGTTGTTCGGTGTTCGCCGAATGACGAATGTGGAGCCGCCTTTACGATGTGATGCATATGATACCTAGAAGATTTTTGAGGGAAAGTTAGCAAAATACTGATATTGGATTGGTCGGAAACTGATTATGCAAAGTCTTTGAAATTGATCATGTTAGAAGAGTGGGAGGGTGGTCCATGTACAATCTCCCTGATCTCTCCTGTAGAGCGCGTTTTATCAGCACTTGCTCAGCCTCTGCTCCGCCTTGAACACGTTACAGCCCTGTCTACTCGTTTGTGTATGTTAAGCTCATTGTTACAATTTCATCAGTAGGTGTTCAGTGTGTCGCGTTTATGCGAGTCTACGGAAAGTTATTTGGTTGTTTATTTGCTCTAATCACTCATTATCTTGAGTGGTTCGTTCTTTTATTTTCTGTATGAATCTTAACTGGTGAGTATCCATTGTAGTCAGATTTTCTTTTGTGTTTAATTAATTATTGAATACCAAAAGCATAATGTGGATCATGTTGACTTGCATCGGTCAATGGTTATGTTAGCCCTTAATTTTAGTTTTTTTTGAATTATCTAGACACGTCATCACGTGTTAAATTGGGAGACAAAACTTGGAAATGTCTTAATCCTTCGTAGTTCGTGCCTTCCGTTGACTCAATGTAAGGATAAAAATTCTCGTGCTTGACATTGTCTGCAGTTTATTAGCATATGTACCATTCAAAATTTATAGTAAGGCTGATTTTCAAGTATATCGTTTATTGATCTGATTTATTCTTTCTTACCCTCTTAATTGTTGCTTGAGGTTGCTATTATTTTTAAGTTTGTGCCGAATCATTACACATGGGATATGTGTAGCAAGGATTGTGGTATTCACTATATATATATATATTTAATACTTTAGAAAACTGATATGTTATGAAGTGTAGTAATTCACTGTGTATGGTTCCTTCATTTGTGATGCTTCTCATTGTTGTAGGTTATTAATAAATGTACAGTAGGAGAACATTTAAAATAGTCTTAGAGAACATTTAAAGTACTCTCTCATCTTATGAATATATTGATGTGGTGCCATGTATCGAGACTTAGTTGTGGTTTTTATGAATTGCTGTATTTTTTAAATGAATTATGAGTAGAACTTTTTCAGTTTAACATGTTTTATTATTTGCCAAGCCTATTGGTGGGGTTATCTTTATTAATAGCTAGGAAAGTGTCCTCTACTCATGGATGGTAGAGAAAATGCATGTATTATAGATGATTCTATCCTTAACATCTGAAGTTCATTGTAGATCCCAAAAAATGTTCATCTTGCTGTCTAAGTCAAGATAATTTGCGTTTGTAATGTTAAGTATCTTGTTTCTGTAAATGTTTTATTATTTCAAATCTGTGTTGTTCAAAAATGTTTTGATTACTTGTAATTAATAGGAAACCTTTCCACATTTTGTGAACAAAGTTTCATGTTTTCTAGTCGTCAGCACAACACTGTCACTTTTTAATGTTATTAAGTTATTGGAATGATTTTTTCCACCACAAAGTTTTGTATAATGAGTTCTGAAAACTGCAATACATCAATTGTACTGTTGAAATTAAAACAATAAGTATAAATATAGTCTTAAGAATGACTTGTCCCAAGCCTATTGGTTTCTGGTTAATAATGGCTAGTTTCCAATTACACTGAATTTTTTTTTGTTTTTGTTCAATATCCATCTCAATTGCTTGATGGATGTAATTAAACTATTTTTTCTATTTTGAATTTATGATGTGTGATAGTTTTTTATTGCATAATTACTTTAGAATTTGAAAATATAACTTTTCAAGTTCATACTCTTAGGGAAATGTTTGTCACGTAACTTAATTTAAAAATTAGTACTGCAGGGAACAAATTCTTTTGTCGTTTTGTTTTAGTTACGAGTTTTATAGCAGACTACCATTATTGCCATATTGTTCATATTATCTTTGTATCATGTAAATGCAAACAATTGGACCTATGTGAAGACTTCTGGGGTAAATTTCAGCACCCATAGTTGTTAAAGTGTTTCATGAGAGCTGTTAATGGAACATACAACGGCTATCTAGTATTTTCTTTTAGCTTAAGTCTTAAGTAAACTTCATCAAATTTCCTCCTGTGAGCAGTGTCCTGAGTGGCAAACATAATTCCATTTGTATTTTATAATCAATTATGAAACAATTAGTAAAGAGTTAAAATGTAAGATTACAATCCCAACTTTGACCTGAAATTTTTTTTGTTATGATAACATTGTTCGTGACACTTGGTTTAGGATTATGGGAAGAAGGATTTTAACAAAGTTTTCTTCTTGAAATAAGATAGATTTGCGATATGGGAATTTGTTTAATCTCATGTTCTTATAGACTTTCTTTGATTGTGGATACCTCTCCTTTTAATTAAGCAGTTTAATTTGTATTCTTGTGGTGATGTTGCTATTGTGAATGTTTAGATTCAATTATGGCACAACGGATGTCAAGGGATCTTCATAACTGGAATCCTATGCAAAATGATTATGAGGATCCAAACTTCAATACTTATAAAGATGGGCCAGGTGCCCATTTTGATATCGACAAGCAGCTTTGCTCATCAGGGTAAGTTAAGAATTATTACATTGCTGTAGAATTGTGTGGTATTCAGTTCTAATTGTGTGATTTTGCAGGAAATCTGGCCCAAAGTCTGGACCTTTCAAACTCTACATTGGAAACATACCAGTTAGTTTTGACAAAGTAAGTTCACTTACTTTGATTTTAATTTGTATCTTAACAGTAGAACTCCTCTTAACCGGTCTTACCGGGACAGATCCTGACCAGTTACCAGTTTCACCTGTTAATCCAATATTCCTGTGAAAAATGTATTTTTGTTCAAAAAGAGCCCATAATTTCATTTGGTTATCTAATGAGATGTCTTTGCAACATATTTTTGATTGTATTGTGTGTATGTACGTAAATAAACAAAAAAAAAATTAAGTATTACAACATATATTAACATATAATATTAACTTATATAATACATAAACTTTGAAAACTTAATGTACATACATACATATTATATGTGTATCGGAAATCAAACTGGCAAACTCCCTTCCCCTCTTCCATTCTGCCCGCCACACCACAAACACATTAGCATCAGCCTGTTTTACTTTCCAGAAAAGGGCCATAAAATATTCAATGTGTCACTACCTGCCTGCTATTATATGATGAAGGAAAAAAATGGGATAGGCTGATGAAGCAGAGGACCACTTGGTCATAGGCCGGTTAAGAGGGGTTTTTGAACTGCGTTGAGCAAAAGGCTGTATATTATACTATATACTTTTTAATGATATAGATATGAAATACATTAATAGTCTGAACAGGGACTTCGGAAGAATAATCTTCCATATTAAATATCTAATATGTATAAGGCTAAGAGCGACATTTGCTGATGTGAATTATGAGGCACGTGCCAGTTTCTTGCGGACGCAATGGAATAGTCTCGAAAACTATTGGGGAATGAATTTTCAATGAATTGACAAATATTTGCATTGTCTAATTTAGGTAAGAAAAAGAATTCTATGTATTCTTTGTCATGCCACAAATGTTGCAACTGATAGAATTTCCCTGTCATTGAATCTTGATTGTTTTTTTTATAAATAAGGAAAGCATTTCATCAAAGTATTGGTTAAACCTTGCATTCGATTCTAAAATGAAATTGTTTTTTAGGGACAGGAAGACTGTTCTTTGGCATTTTATTCTGGCATGTTCAAGGACGTGTTCTTGGGATCATTTTGAATCATCAATTTTCGGACATCTATGGAAATACTGCTGAATTTTAAGTGCATGTTCATGTTGAATGTTCTTTAAAGTTACCTACATGTTGGAAATGAGCCCAAGCAAATGATATATCCTCCCTGGTACTTTGCTGCAGATTTTTTAAAATTTAGTTTCCCGTTGTAGTATTTGTGAATGGGAAATAGTGTGCTATTGAAGTTTATCTACATGGAGTGATAGGAGGTAGTTGGGTTGTAGCCTATTGTTAGTAGGTGGGCCGGTTAGCAGGTTTTCCAACAACTTGACCCATGTCGAGTAATCGAGTTATTGATACTAGCAGGAGGTGGGTAGAGGAAGGAGGGTTCGCTTTTCAGTAGTCCAGCTGTATGAACGGATATTAATGAGAAAAGCTACGAATTTTTCTGGTTCCTCCGGGAATTGAACCCAGTATGACTTGGTGAAGAGCAAGAACGCTACCACCTGAGACACCAGAGGGGCAGCAGATTATTTAGTCTGTGAAACATTGTGTTCCATGTCTTATCCATTTTCATATGCCAAGCTTAGTCTGCATGGGTCCTATCTATAGTTCAGTCACCAGGTAAATAAAAAGACAAGTCAATAAAAAAAATTGTTTTCATATCTCAATTGTTCCTTATGTGTTCGGAGATTCTGAATCCAAATCTCAACTTTACCACCTTCTAAAACTTTTTCATTTCAATTTATTTATTTATTTCTAAATTAAACAGGCTAAGAATCATCCACTTTTTCACAAAGAAAATATAATATGAACTTGAGGCCAGCTACAATATTATGATCGGGAATTTTTGTTTCAACTGCTTTGATAGTTGAAACAATATAACAATATAATCTGGGAATGACATGGATAAGTTTTTTTTTTGTTGGGGCTTTAGGGCTCGTCAGCATTGAGGTCATTAGAGCCCATGACATGGATAAGTATCCTCAAGTAAATACACTGATTAATTTATTCTGAATCAATAAGCAATTGTTTATTTTTAAGTAGCTTTTGTTGTACCTTGTGATCAATAAATATAGAACAGTCATTAAACCAGTCAATTGGTATCTCGTTTCCCATAGAGGACATTATTGTTGCCATGTTATTTTTTTTTTGTGGGGCTTTACGGCTCGTCGACATTGAGGTCATTAGCACCCTAAAAACTTGTACAGGTAGGGAAAATGCAGTTACGCACTAAGGAGAGCCAACACGACTCTCCGTGTGTGTGGGACTCGCCGAATGAATCAACCATACCCACTTAAGACCCTCCTGAATTACAATATATCAAAACATCAGAAAAGGAAAATGAAAGATACCCTTGCCCTCGCAACCGAGTAGCATCAGGATCAAAAAGAACAAGAGGTGACCAAGGGAGGTCAGGAAATAGAAAGGAAGGAGCCTCACACAAGTAGGTGGAAGTAATGCCAGACTCAGCTCGGAGCCCCGTGTTTGCAAAACACGTACCTACTAATTGTGTGTTGTTTGAGATGTAATGTGTTTTATGACTTACATTAAAAAGTTGTATGAATTCTGGTAATTCTACTTGGTGTATAGATATCAATGATGCAGTTGGGTTCATATTTTGGCAATTTACCAAAGATTTTCATATCTACTATTTTCCTCAAACTTGCAATGGTAGGTTTAGCATAGCAGATAATTCCATATAGTCATGATCAACTTTTGGATCATATATATTTTCAACTTAACAGATCTGAAAAATTGATACAGAATTCTTTTTTCTGTTAATATATTTATTGAAATACTGAGGCCGGATTGATGCATACATCAGTGTTGATTTATAAGTGATCATAAGCCGATTTCTATAAAGATTTGTTGGCAATAGACTCAGTGTGAGAATCACATTGAAATTTAGTCAAACAGTATTCCTAGAACTTTTATAATTTCAATTCTCTCCAAGTTTGTGCCATTCAGATGATAAGAATGTTTGAGTTTTTATCTCGATGTTGTGAAGGTAATATATTTGCAAATTCGAAGAAAAGTCATTGATTTCACACCATTTGTGGAGATTGTTTAATGCATCTTGAAGAATATATCGTCTGAATTCACTTTTAGAAAAAAAAATTCAGGTCATCAGAGTATAGCACACATTTTACATTGGGTTGAAAATAGTGATGTCATTAATGAATACAATGAAAAATATTGGACCGAGATGAGATACCTGTGAAACATTGGGGCCCGTTTGACAAAAGTACAAGTGTTGTTTGTATCAAGTTGTTATGAACAATTCTGGCAATAACGAGTAGTTATGTGACAACTTTCAGTTTGGTGAAAATGGTGACTAGCCAGGAATTGAACCCAGGACCAAAAGTTGTCACATATCTTCTCCCTGTGTAGGGAACAAGGAAGAAATGTATGCATGACAATTAGTTAGTCTTTTCAAAAAGATTTTGTTTACTTGTCAGTAACAAGAACTAGTCGGTAACAAGTGTAGTATCTTCACACTTGTCAGTAACAAGTATTGGTGGAACATCCACTCTTCCTTGTTTGATTCTGCGTTATGTAATGTCATATTTGGTACTTCTGAAACATTCATTAGCACTCTTAATGAATACTGAGATGTAGCACAGAAAGTGATAGTTTCTTTACGTATTATTAAAAATATTTCAAACTTATCAAACAATGACTTAACACGCTGCATAATAATAACTAAGCTAAAATAATGATTAATAACTAAATTTAAAAAAAAAGTGTTCTTATCTTATAATAAGTTTTTGTAATATGTCCAGCTTTATAGCTCTTTTCCTTCCAGCTTTATACACGTTATTTTGAAGCGTTGGTTTAATTCATACACCGACACAAATGTAAAGTTCACCCTTATTAATAATAAATTTATTGTCAAAAAAGCAGTACAAACTGTGTATGACCACGTGGAGGTCAATAAACTAATTTGCTCTACAGAAGTAAGCAAGGGACCATCCCATCAAATCTGATAAAGGGCCCTAAGGCAGAGGTGTATTGAAAAATATCAGCAATGAATACCTAGATAAGATAAAATGTTAGCTATGTGTTATACTAATATAATATCAACATGTTTGTAATTTAATACAAAAAATTTATTTCACATGTACGAATTATTGAACTAGAGATTCTGAGTATTCATAAATCATAAGAATGGAAATAACACTAAATTCACGATTTATTGTTTCAATAGACAAAATTTTCAGTAGACAAAAGCCTAGAGAATCTGTAAAAGAAATCTGCCTCTACCTGAAGGAAAACCGGAGAAAAAACCTGCGTTAGGTTGGGGCTACAGAGTTCATACCATGCCAAAGTTGAGTACACATAAAACTAAATTAATATGAATCATAAGACAACACATTCGTGCAAGAAAATAGTTTTTCAAATTGTTGTAAGTTATTTTAAAAGTACTACAGCAATGGTGTGATTAAGTACGAGACTGATTTAACTTTTATTAATATCAATAAATTCGTTTACATTGTAGAAGCACTGGTGCAAGAGGTAGCTTTTTACTGCAGATTTGAAGAGATTCAATTTCATAATATCTTTTGTATTTTTGGGGAGAGAATTATTTCTGAATGATATGATCCTTTTTTTTTTTTGGCAAAGAATGGTTGACATTCTTAAATGATGAATATTATTCCTGTTGTTTGTGAACGAGACTGCTTCATATGAAGCAAGGGTGGCATTTCAGTAATTCGGTCTTAACTAACATGACTTTCATAAATATAAATGCAGGGAAGTGTTAAGATATTTCATTTTTTAAATAAAGGTTTACAAGAGTTTCGGGGGTGAGATTTACAAATCATCTGAACTATCCTCTTCTTAATTCTGAAAGTGTGAATGTTCTGACCAGAATTGCCCCAGAAGATAATGCTGTAACACAAATAAATTTTCCCTGAATGTTTTCCTATGTCATCGTACACGAATGAACATCTCATCTTCATCTTCTCAGGAAGAATTTGATCACATCAAACTAATAAAATAACACTCATAACACACTTAACCTATGTTGATATCTAGGTAAGAAATTCTTAGTAACAAGTTTATTTTAAAAGTTTGTCAGCTACAATTGTGAGTAACCTAACAATGTTAGTGGGTTACAAGTAAATTGCTTGTAAAATTGTAGGAATTCACTTATAATTAAGTTTACAAGTTTACCTTGGTGAGTCGCTAATAACTGGATGTTTTTACAAACTTATGAAAATTTACTTATCACTTACTTTTTGTGAACTTGTACTTTTGTGAAGTTACTTTGATGATTTGTGATATGTTTCTGTCATACTTAATCAAACAGCACTTGATCCAATAGATAGCTATCGAACCTTTTCTGAAAGTTGTCACCAAAACCAAACTAGAATGGTTTATCATGTAATATGTTATGATTAACCAAAGCAAACACTTTGTGAAGTTAGTATAAATTGCATCTACTTGAGTTGCTGACTCGTTCAAAATGTATTGCATATAGTTTAGCAAATTAGTATCTGTGGATTTATTTAACACAAAACCATATTGTTCACCAAATGTCGGTTTGTTAACAAACCATTATATTTTAGATGTTATAATTAATTCCAATAGTTAGGAAATATATTAAAAACACAAATAGGTCCGGAGTTAGAAATTTCACGCTTATTTCCGGATTTAAATATTGGAGTGATGAAAGATGACTTCCAAGTTACAGGAACATAACCTTCAGTGAGTGACTGAAAACTGTTTATAAAATTTGTAATAATATGAAGTTGCACTCTTTTTTAGCAATATAAGTGGTGTTTCATCGGGTCCTTTTCAAGTATTGGAGTCAAGAGAGTTTATTGCATCAAAGATCTCTGAAAGTGTTATATGAAACAAATGTAAACTGTGATCAGAGCTCATAATTGACTCTTCTTTTTGTGTTCTCAACTTTGTATGCACTTTGAAAGTGATTTGCAAAGACATCAACTATTTCCTGTTGGTCTTGCAGTGCCTAGTTTTTATGACATTGTCTGGCATTTCATTATCTTTTTGCCAGTTTTTTACATATCTCCAGAAACACTTGGGGTTAATGTGGATGGAGTTTCCAGTACCATGTTGATAGTATAGCCATGGATCAAAGTACCTCTGCATTCTTGACAAAGTTCAGAGAAGAATTGATGGCATTCATTTGTTTTGTATATTTTGTATTTCCTGTGAGCGATATTTTACTTTCTCATATACGTAGTATGTATAAAGTATTGTAGTCGTGAAAAAATTCGAAAAGATGATCTTTGTGGAAATATCCGTTTTGGACACCCCTGATTCTGAAAAAGTTGTTTTTGGTTGGGTGTCCGTCAGTCTTTGCGCAGCACTCCTGACTGAACGGAAAAATATTTTGTTTTCATTTTCCGTATTTAGGGTAGAATTTACTTCTGAGATATGCATGTGCTTTCAATTTTCTTTTTACTTGAACATAAAGGGCACTTCACATGAAGGTCAAAGTACATTTTTGAATGTTTTTCAAAAACTGGTTCAACGATTTTGCTTAAATTTGCTGTTTGTAAAGTAGAATTAGTATGCATTACATCCGCATTAGCGGTACTTCGCTTGAAAGTTTGGTATAGACACAGTAAACTAATTTCTGTCTGCTGCACTTACATATTAGTTTATGGTTTCAAGAAGATAGAATAATATTTAGCACATATATGGCTGAATGAGAATGTATATGAAGTGTATTAATCTGGGTGAAATGTATTAAAATCTGTAAAATAAAGTGAATAAAAAAAATTATGGGAAGGCCTAATCCCCAGTTGTGTGCCAGGGCAGCTGACCGGCGCAGTGCTGTGAGGGAGCTTGTGCAGATGCATTAGCTGGGTTACACCCGCACTGCAGGGTCACTAGCTCTGTGCCCCGTGTAGTTGTATAATATTAAGCAGTGTAAATGAACCAAGCAGTCGTAGAATACTTTTTGTAAACTGAAATGAAAGGTGTGATGATGATAAAATACGTATGAGGACAGCAAACACACTGCAGATGTGAAAATACATAGATTTCTGTCAACAACGAAATTACTTTTACATTACACTTTTTATGATATTTTTTGTCATTCTATGCTGCAGATGGAGAAACGTATATGAGAAAGTATGTGCAATGATTTTGCACCACTAGTTTTTGAATAATAAGGTTTTCCAATTCATTACTGTTCCAGTTTGGGAATGTTGGTATATATTCCATCTTTTTTTTGAACAAAAATACTTTCATAATTCCTGGTGTAAAGTATTACAATCATATCATCACAGTCTGACATAATGAAATGGTTAAGAGAGACCTAATGGAAATGAAGTCAACTGATTTATAATTAAAGTACCATCTATCAGCAAACAGTAATTCTACTTTTCCTACAGTGTTCTATTAATACATATTTAGATTAGGTGGATGATGATTATCTATTCACAAGAGATGATCATAAGCTATTTTATGTCTCTTGTTTGTAAATACAGAGTCAAGTGCACTTCCACGGTTATTTTGTCTTATTAAGTTGAAATAGATAACATGGCTATTGTATCTGATAAGAAAATTGCTGAGGTTTTCTCTTTCAATAGGGTGTTGTCATTGAATACTTGAGTAATCACCCTCATTCCAAGTTATATGCAGTAAATTATAGTCTTCTAATGACATATAGTGTGGTTCAATATTTTATTGTACTAATTTATTTCTTCAATTGTGAAGCAGTAATTATGGTATTTCGAATCATCAAATTGCGGTGGAATACTAGTTGAGCCAACAAAAATGTTACGCCTGTCTATAAAGATTTGAATAAAATCATGTTCAATCTCATTGCTTGTTTTCAGTTCTTTACTATTTAAGTGTTTTTTCGCAGTGACTAATACATCATCTCCTCTAGTACTTTGATTAATAGGACTTGTATCCTTTCTGTAAATATCAAATACATATAAACATAGTTCACTACTATTTATATCAGGGCTCTAATGACCTTGATGTTGACGAGCCATAATGCCCCACCAAAAAAATATTTATATCAGTTTTCTTGGTGAGAATGACTGTCGAAGTCCTGAACACAATATTTTGATCCTTCAATTGTTTTCAGCTTAGTATGAAGGCCTCTAATGTTCTGATGATAGTTTTAGACCGTATAATTTTTTATTTTTTTATTGTTTTATTTTTCAATTTCTCAGGAGCATGAACAATTGTGGGTATTCATTGGATTTACTTAATTGTCTTAGTTAGACCATTTTTATCCCTCTACTTCACTGTAAGATCAGATGAGATTCTAATGCGATCTAGCAATTATTCCTCAAAAATGAAATCGCTAAGTCAGAAAAGTTTGAGAAAAATTCGGAAAACCCCAATAATGCTTTTTTGTTGTTTATACCTTTAAATTTACATGCATGTAGAAATAAGCATTTGTATTAAAAAATAATGTACATACAATTTCCTATAAATATTTTTTGTTTGATTAACATATATCTTTCTAGAGTGCATTGAATTTCAACCAAAATCTAAAAATAGATACACTTAGAGAATAGTGCTGAACACCAAAATAAATTAATTTACTTTACTTCAAATTATGTCACTTAAAGAATATTTTTCATCAAATGAACAATTTGGACTCTGCATTATCTACGGACTAGTAGAAATTACATTGCATCGGGAATCGAACCCTGGACTTTCTGCTTTTGCCGCAGGTATGCTTCCGCTGCACCATCTGCAATGACTCACAAAGTCCATACACAATATTTAATCATTTATGCAGATGGTGCAGGAGTTGCGCACCTCAGACCAAACAGGTGGTCTCAGATTCAAGTCCTTGATTTAGTGAGATAAGGTGAGTGGTGCAGCAGTTGCACATCTGTGCCAAAGCAGAAGGTCTGTTTAAATTCCCAATTTTCACTTGGCCGTAGACTGCAGACTTCCTTCCTTGAGTAGATACTCGGAAGTTGTGGGTTAAAAAGTTGGACTGTAGTAAATTTGTTAGTGTGTGTTGAAGTAGAGTATTATTTTTATTGTAAAAGATATCCTAAAATGTAATCAGTGTGGTCAGAATTGGATAACCTTGAAAAGTCGGATAATTTTGCTGGTCGGGAAAGTTTGGGAAATTTGTACTAAGTAAAGGTTAGATAATTTGGATGTATAATTCAATAAATGAAATGTTGCATTTACACAACTATGATCTGTATAGAGCAGAAAGGGACCTTGACAGCGTAGGGAAATCCACAGGCAGAGATGCGCTGTGTCAAAAAGGGTTTTTTCAGTGAAAATTGTCAATAGTATTGTAAGGGTCTGTATTTAATAAGTTAAATAATGGGAGGGGTGATGTGCCTTCAGCACAGGTATTGAGTCCCATCGGCCACCCAACCACACACGCTGAGCAGGGACACATTGGTTAGCGGGCGGCGCAGCATCGAGGAAGGGGGTGCTATAGAATACAAGTATTCGGGAGCCAAACTCATTGAATGTAATCAATAGGTTGTAGGTAATAATATGCATCCTAGTCGGGTGGATTTACGCTTTTGGTGCCCGTAGGCTACAAATTTGGCACTCCCCGAAACCTTTTTAAATTTAATTTTTAATTATAATAATTATTTTATTTATATTTTGTTATATTATAAACTATCAATATAAAAGTCTAAGTTTGAAAATTAATAACATACATTATTTATGAAAAAACAATTAACAATGAAGAAATCTAATAATAAAGTAGTAATTACTGATAAAGAAAACATTTCTTGTACTTTCGAAGTGAAAATATATATTGTCCTATGTTAGACAAGAGCTTAAAGCAACAATAGAGGAACGTATACCATTTTCCGCATTAAGATAATCTCTTAAATTACCTTGACACCTTTATAATATGTTTGGTTGAGTGTTTACAAATACATGAATAGTTCCAAAAGTATAAGACATTTCGTCAATCACTTTTTAAAATTGAATTATAATTGAACACCCTGGGCCTCGGCCTATTGGGAAATCCACCACTGATCCTAATATAATATGCGAGTTATTGGTGAATGTAGATATTGAGCTTGCTTCCACCATGCTTATGTATAGAACGCAGACGGAGAGTAGACTACTTCTATCCCTCACGTGTAAAATGCAGAGGGTCAGCTTGCTTTTACCATGCTCGGGTGGTACTCGAGGATCAAACCCCGAACCAAGAGACTAATATTCTATTTCGAATCATAATTCAAAAGTCGATCCTAGTTGTCATAATGAGATGATTGGATGGTCAACAACTCATCATCTTGAGCGTGAAGCGTCGCTCACCGAAGGTTCTATGGTGTCTACAGTCCCGTGGCAAAGGCCATTCCGGGATGGCGCTTCTCCACGGCAGAGAGAGATTTTGGAGTAGAACCCTTGCTTTTAAGTTGCCATCTGAGGCCACCCTACCGATCAACTCTGCTACTTGCTACAGGTTTTTTAGTAAAATCTAAGCTTGCCCTTACTATATTACCAAATATCATGAACACTTAGAAAGTCTTAGTGTTGATAATATTGTAAAATATATCAGCGAGTGCTATTTTCCTCCAAATACTGATAGCTACTGACCATGCCAATAGAATAATAAGAAATTTAGACAAGTTAAGTATAAGTCAATTCATAATATTGGGAAATTACAATATTCCAGGTTTTAATGGGGTGAATTTATCTCCCAATAACAAAATATAACTAATAGGCTTTAGTCCCGTACCTAACTTTCGCAAATCTGCTGAAATAGTCTACAGTTTCATCATGAATTCTCAAGTATGTCAATTTAGCAAGTATGTTAATACTGCTGGCAATACTTAGTTTTTGTTGTGGGATACTTAATGTAGTCTCAGATATAAATAAATTTTCATCTTTGGACATTCTACATGCAAGTCTTATAATTGTTTCTTAAAAATCCAAAACTAGCTCTAAAAACATGGACTGTTTCAGTTAATAAATTACTGTTTGATATCTTCCTTTATATGTAAATCGTTAATGGATTGGAATTTTTCTTTTATGTTGATAGTTTTCTTTTATATGTTCTTCATTGTTGATTTTCACTTCTCAGGATGGGATTGAAAATATTTTCTGCAATGTTGGCAAACCTACTGATGTATATAGGAAGAACCCAGATCCCAATGCTTCTAAAACTTGGGGTTTTGTGACATTTGCAACTTACAGGTAATACAATTTCTTTGTAGTAATTGACTGTTTTATAATTAAACCTTTTAGTGAATTAGTGTTAGTAACATGAGTGAATTTTTTTTTTGTGTGTATTAATTTCAGGTCTCATGGTATATGATTTATACGTGATAGTTGTCAATATTTATTCACCCTTAAATGTACCACTTGTACTGCAATTCTTTTGAGTCTCCAACTCTCACTTGCTCATTAACCACTCCCTGACTCACTCATCACTCATTCATCGCACATTCGTTTCTTCCTCATTACTTGCTCGCTTGCTTACAATATTTTTCTTAAGTGTCAATTTTACTTTAATATTTTTCAATGTAAGATAATTTCAAATAAGAAAAACTCGCCAAATAAAGAGCATCTTTTTTCCTTTACGGCACTGATGCCTTACTGGTGTTTTCTTTGAAGTGTTGAGTATCATAGATATCAGAATATAACTTACTCTGTAATTCATGTAAAATAAAGAATAAACTGTGAAGGCTAATGAAGTGTTTTATTGGTTTTTATTTAGAGAGGCAGATTGTGCTATAAGAGAGATAAACATGAAACCCCCCTTCAGATTAAGAGTTGAATTTGCCCGACCTCTTGACTCAGAAGAGCGTATTCCTGTGAATAAGCCAAGGAAATGTGATCCTAGCACAGAGATTCACGAACATTCCGATAGAAGATTGTCTTCAGTGAACTCGGAAACCAGGTAATCATATTTATTTGCTCTTTTATGTGTGTGAAATTATTATTTTCTTATAATGTGTTTTTAAAGTAAATATTTAGTTGAGTTCTTTTCTGTCAAATTAGACTTCTCTGTTTCGTGTATTTGTGCTAAGAAAACTTGCTGCGTAATATGGGACCACCCCTCCTAATAATTTGGTGTAACTGAAAAATAAAAATAATGTGCAAATCTTATCCAGATATGATGACTTTATGGTAGACGTTCCACAGCTGAGCTGAATTGAAAACAAAAATTCAATCATTAAATGAAGATGATAGGACTTCTATTCTATTGACCATTTGGTGGTGAAGGGATACTCTTCCTTGTCTAATTTTTCTTCATTAGTATTTCAAAATAAGATGGAATGAAAATGTATGACAGTATATCTGAAACTAAATCTTCAGTTTAATTTGTTTTGTGGATGATCTAATTAATTATACCTCTTAATGATTATGACTGATGTGTCCAGTATTGAATTACCAATGGAGAGAAATTTTGTTAGTGAAAAAGATTCATTGGCCATCAGTTTGTTTGCAGCAAAGGTTCAAACAAGTGTAGTGAAGTACCTAAAAGAAAATTGATTATGTCTTTTATTCTTAAGTTTTTTCATTTAAGTGACATGTTTTTGTCTGCAGTGGAAAAGGCAGAGGTATATTCCTGAAACCATTTGTGGATCCAAGAACCCTAGAGGATGGAGTCGTAGGTAGAGATACTTGTGATATGTCACATTTTCAACCTTATGGCGGTAGTAATTTTGATGAATCGAACACTTCACTAATGCGTGGAGTGCAGAGAGCGAATGGACCTCGTGGTCCCCAAAAATTTATCATGGGTAGAGGTTGCTTTGACAGGTAATTTTCAGGTATAGTGAATATAAGTTATTTAGAATTTACTTCACTTCTTAATTTTTTTTCCTGTTTTGTATTCAGGGAGTTGGATGAAATTGTCAGACCTAATCAACTGAAACCTGTTGGCCTAGATGTAAGGGCGTCTTTGGAAAACCATGTTCAAAGTGTCAATGTGAGATAATATTTTATATATTTTATATTGCTTCAGTTCAGTAGTAATGTATATCATTATATAATAGGAGAAAAACACTTTGTGTTAAGGGTTCATTAGCAAGGAATATTTATATTAACTAAAAAATGCAAATGGTCATATGTTGTTCACTGGCAACAAATTAGACATAAGAGATAAACTGATGGGAAAAAACAATATTATAAATACCATACTAAAAATGTATATTTAGATAATATTATCTAAATATTAAAACAAGGAGTGAGAAATACTTCGCAACCTTAGTGGAGTCACTGCAATATTTTACTATAAGAAAATTGAAATTGTATCACTGGAATAATTAATTATGGTAGGGCAGCTAAATGGCTAACCCTTGGTATTGACAAATGAATGAGACCTTATCAAAATATTTTCTAAGAATGTCAGTTGTGTAATGCATACTTCTTGAAGCAGAATAAAATGAAAACATTAACACACAACATTACTTTGAATAATTGGACCAATTTAACATTCTGGTCGTATCCTAACCCTTTTCTTCGTATGTCCTTCCGCGAGTGCTGCTACCTCCACCATCGCCTCCATCTTCACACTTCAACAGATGAATCGCTTGGACTAACAAACCTAACAACGCAGACTGTGACCAAACAGTTGTTTATAATTGTTCATGGCTCACTGTCGCGAGCCATATTATAATTATCATACCCTAACATACTAAAATAAACGGTGGCGGAGAGAAGAAAATAGTGCGGAACAATATTTCTTTATAACTACCGTTAATATGAAGAGTGAAGAATACGGCTTATATTTTCGGAATCGCAATATTATTTGTAGTATTATGACATTAATTATTTTTTTGAACCCTTGTGGGACCAACTCCTTAAATTTGGCTGAATAATATGTAATAAGATTAAACTATGAATAAATTCAGAATTATTTTTAACACACATTCCTCTTGGATATGTTATGAAGAATTTTATGATGGTTGCAAATTTGATGTGTCCCTATTTCTCCTATGCCTTACTCTACTGAAAAATTTAGTTTTATGTACCCCTAAGCCTGGTAAGAATCATGTTCCTTCAAGCTAATTTCAAATTAGGATTTCTCAATCTAATGAAGTTCAATTTTATTTTACTCACATTGAAAAGCTGAAGAAAATACAGTAGCTTGTACCTTTGTACATATTCAGATATTGCTTTTTATGAGTAATTAGCAAAAAACTGCGGAGGAAGTGAAAATTCAGGGTGATTTGAATTTGGGATTTCATTTTGTAGAGTAATGCTATGACTGCTTAAAAAACAATCTTGTAGATGAGATCAAAATTAATAGTTATGCCTTTCTCATTTTTCAAAGAAGTGATCTGGAAAGTGGATAAATAGCGTCAAAAGTTGCAAAAATTGGTAATTTTTCATGCTTTCATTGTCAGAATCAACTACAGAGTTTGCTGTCCGACCGACAGATAGTGCTGTGGAGAAGGTGGTAGANGCTTTAGGGCTTGGCAACGTCAAGAGAAGGTGGATGGGGATGACTGGAGAAAAGGGCAGAAATATGAGCCTTGTTGAGAAGTGTGAGCAAGTGACTGAGTTGTAGACGTGAAGTGTCCAGAGTGCTTCTCAACTTCCTGTGTTAAATGCAGTGAAGCAAAATAAAACTAAAGTGCCTTAAATTTAAAAAACTAAATTGAAAACTAAAACCCACAGTTATTACTATCAAATCCAAGGATAGTTAACAATCATAGTGTGTAAATATTGTCTATTAGAGTTGGGACGTCCAAGGAAATGCTCAAAGAGATAATATTGAGAGAGAAACAACTAAATTCTAAATAAGACAGTTTTATGTACATCGCATTTTGCCAGAAATACTAAATGCTATATGTACATGAAATTTTAAAATCCTTTTATCCAATAAAAATGTACAGAATGAACAATGAATTCAAGTATAAATGTAAGTAAGATCAATGTCCATGAGACTTACTTTGTGACTGTTTATCTCTGCATCTCCTAAACGATTTTATTATTTAGAACATTCCTGGTTAATCACATAAAGTGTTTTAACTTTACTCTTTGGTTTCTTTTTATCTAGTTGACATGTCTTTCCAAATTTAAAATTCCGTTAATTTTCTTTTTATTATTATTTATTCTTGATGGAGATGCAGAACCCATTTTTTGTGAATTAGAATCTAGTCCACCTCCATCTATCAAGAAACTACTTGAAAATCAAGAAGAGTTCATTACCTCCAAGTGGTAGTATGCAGTTTGTTACTTTAAAATCATTGATTTATTTCTCTATACATCTATTTTAAATCGTGTCTTATAGCTCTACAATACATGGTCTCAATCTAGCTACATCCTGAACAAATAAACTATACTTCTGCTATGTTAGTAAATTAGTCAGTAAAAAGAAAACATCGTTGAGAGCCGAGTGGAAGGAATTTATATTGTATTTATAAATTAAACATATGAATTATGCAAATTAAAAATATTTTTTAAGTTGAGTAACTTTAACACTGAAGTTAACATTAATAAATTTCAGTTGATAAATAAAGTCTTGGCCCCATCCAAAATAAATATCTGAGTACTGACCTGAAAATCTTTCTTATACCAAGACAATCGACCATGGCAGCTCAGACACATCCTGAAAGGGTCAGAGGGCTGGTGAGGGCAATGCCGCTGAAAGGAGGCTCGTTCACATAAAACCGAACAGTAATGCAAAATTTAAATTAGAACAATTTTCCTATTTGCCACTTATAAATATTTGAATAATAATCGTATTATATACTGTAATTTATTACAAGAATAAAATTATTGTAACTCGCTTAGAATTTTATCATCTTTGCTTTCCCGGAAAATGTTTTCTCATTCTAGTATTTTTCACAAAATGTTAATAATTAATAAAACAATAAAATATATAACAAATGAAGTAGGGATCTCGATTTTGCGCAAGCAGTTATTCTTGTGTAGGTGGGATGTAGGGCACCGCTTCCGGACTGGGGATGCTCAGGTCTGGCTGCATCTGTCAATTGAGATTGCTTCCATGCTGTTGTGTTACTCCATCGTGTCTGTCTCCCATCCCTATCTTTGGAATTCTAGATACAGGCGGCGATGGTGGAGATTTTATGAATAGAGCGCTATTTGTGGCTCAATTTGAAACTACTTCAAACAACTGAACGTGAAATCCGATCTGACTCGGGTAGGCCCTTAATTGTACCAGGCTACTCTTGGATTTTAAATGAAAACTGTTCTCGAGCTGCAGGTTTTCATAGAAACCGCCATATACATGAGGCTGCTACTTTCTCTCTAATTGGTGTGATCTATACAAGTTAAGGCAGCTAAACTGTCTCCAAAATGTCAGTAGTAATAGTTTTTACAAATATTTCCCCTTATTCATTATTGGGTTGATTCTATTTTGCATTGTTACGATGCTCATGTACCACTAGGTATCTTGTTGTCTATTATTTATGACACTCCTAGTGATTTTGTTGAATATCCTTTTGATTTTTAAATGAGCTGATTACTAGTAATAATGAATGCATTAAATTTGTTGAGTTGGTCTAGTTTTGATGATAAAATTAATTTTAATTTATCAGTGGAACTCATTCTTAGGTTAACTGATGTAATTAACAATCGTGTACCAAAAATTAAAATTTACTCAGTTCCCGGGACAATATTCAAATGAGTTGAATATTTCTATTATTAATAAGAAAAATATAAATTATATTAAATATACAGATATAATAATAATAATTATTATAAAATATAAATAAATCTGAACAATTCCTCTAGTTGGTTACTCATTCGTGACTAGTTTGAATTAGTTAAAGAAATTGAAAAATAACTGTTGTAAAAAGTTTTATAAATATGTTCATAAACTATCTAGAAGTAATGATATTTCTCATTTTTTTACAATGACTATTTTGCTCATGATGGACCTCATGTCAACTTGTAGAACTGTCTGGTAATATCTGAACTAATTATGATTTTGAGAGTATTTAATAATGGTTTCGAGAGTTTGTTTTTTTGAAATTAAAGAAGAACAATGTATAAAAAATCTAAATGTTAATTCAAGTCCTGGGCCAGACAATTTTCATCTACTTAAAAAAAATTGTTTAAAGATCATTTTAATACTTCAAACAAAACTTTTCAACCACTTCATTAGAAACTATCTTTCCTGAAATACGGGAACTGTTGTACCGCTCCATAATGGTGGGGACCCTGCTGATGTTAAAAACTAAAAGCCAAACAATAAATGTAGTGTTTTTCCAAAATTGTTTGATAGTCTTGTCTGGTAAGACCTTATCCATGCTGCTGAGGTATATATTTATAAACATAATGTTAATAAATATACCTCAGCAGCAGGGATTTACTGGAGCTTTATCTACAGTAACTAACTTAACGGTTTATTTTTTAATATCCAGTTTTAATGGGGATTTAGTAGTTTATTCATTTTATTCAGACTTGTCAAGAGTGTTCAATTAGTCAACATTAAATTATTATTGAGGAAAGTGGAACGTTATACTATACAAGGCTCACTTCTTCTTCTTCTTTTATAACCACATAGGATCACTTTAGTCGGTCCATTATCTAGTCTTCTTTGAAGGCTCTGTTTGGGTCTTGCGCTCCTTCCATTACTTTTTCATATGCCCTGATCTTCAAGCTTTTTCTTGTGTTGGAAATATTCAGTTTGTGACTTGTTTCTTGTGAGTGTGAAGAGATATTCTTGATTTAAAAAAAATAAATTCTTATCTATGGTGTCTTCTGGTGTAAGGTCAATTTCCTTCAAATCCTCTCTGACTTCTCTAATCCACCTGCATCCTGTTGTAGTATTTTTGGACTTGATTGTACTGTACCAGTTGTTTCAGAAGTCTTGAATCCTGCATTCTCATGATGTGTCCAAAGAATCCCAGTCTCCTCTTACGCATGGTATCAGCAATGGGTTCCAATTCTTTGTACACGACTTTGTTGGGCAATATCCGTCACTGTGCGTTTTTCTGATATTATTTGCTGATGCAGGTTCTTCCAATTCTTTCGATCTTCTGGAATTTATCAGTATTTTATTGTCCGTTCAGGTGTAAGAGTGTTTCTGCTGCATAAGTGACTTCCGGTTCTATAACTGTATTGTAATGTTTAATTTTTGCTTTAATGGATAGACATTTTTTTCTGTAGGTGTCACACGTTAATTTTTGTGCTTTAGCTAGTTTGTTTGTTCTTATTTGGACTGAGGGTTTTTTATTTAGGTTATTTGTTATCTCTCTGAGGTATTTGAATTGGGTTACAATTTTGACTCTATTACCATCTGTTTATTTCTTTTAGGGATGTTGGTTTTGGGGCATAATTTTTGTTTTTCAAATGATATTTTGAGGCCAATTTTATTTGCAATGTTTTGAAGTTCTGATATGTGTTTTTGCTTCATGTATGTCATTTGCTAGAAATGCCAAATCATCTGCAAAACCAAGGCAATTTGTTTTTATTTCTCTGCCTATTTTAATTTTTGGGGGGCCTTTCTTAAACCATCCCCTCATTACTATTCCCAGAGCACAGTTGAACAGTGATGAGAGTCCATAACCCTGGTGCAGTCCTGTTTTGATATCAAAACAAGGCTCACTACATTTATTGTTGGTTTAGATCTTTCCTGCCTTATTAGGCAGGAAACAGAGTTAAAATAAAAATCTTTTTTCTTTCTAAGATTATTCATTTTTCATCAGGGATTGCCAAGGTACCCATCTTGGACCAGTGTTTTCTTATTTTTATCAAATCGATGTAAAAATGTGTGTGAAGCAGTCATATTTCATTGTTTCATTCATGATAAAAAGAAACGAAAAAACATTGTTTGCAGATGATACTAAACTATATAAAGCTATTTATTCTGATAAAGATTTCCTTTCAGTTCAGGATGATATCAACTCCTATAGTGAGGGGGTTGAAATGAACTGTTTTTTTTTTTTTGTGGGGCTTTAGGGCTTATCAACGGCAAGGTCATTAGAGCCCTTTTAAAATGAACTGACTTTTATATAATATTAGTTAGTGTTTCGCTATCTCCTTTGGCAAATCTAGGAATATTTAGTGCAATTACACACATAAACATTCTCAATTTGTATGTATCTGTTGATCATATGAAAGATTAAGGTATTACTCTTGATTCTAAACTTTGATTCCATTTTCATTTGGAACATATTAAACTTCAGATATCAAAGAGAAATAATTTTATAAAAAAAGTTTACTGAAAGATTTTCTACGTCTAAAACTTTTAAATCTCTTTATTTCCTTTATTTTCTTACGGTTCAGTTGTATGGAAAGCATTGATTACCATGATATGAAACAGTAAAACTCAATTTTAAGTAATATAAAATAATTAGAAATGAAGTCTATTGTCTAGAAAGTCTTGAGAAATTTAATTTTTATTTTTTTATCTCATTCTTTGAGATTGAACAATCAGTTCTTTTTATTTGAGAAATGAGCATCTAAGTACTGTTTGAAAAACTAACAAGGCTCAAAAATTTGTAATGATCATCCTGGTTGGTTAGATATATGCAATTCCTGTTTAATACTAAAGTTTCAAGAATTATTTTACTTTATGAATATTAAAAAAAAGTCTGATAAATCATTATTTAGTCTTTTGTAAGTCTTTAATTTTCATTTATAATATTGTATTTGAATAATTAAATGTTTGTGAAGTGTACAATTGGCTTGCATTTTCAGGGACAATTCGAATATGGTAAGAAAGAGTTTCCCAAGCCAGACATGCAAGGAACATGCACACTGTGTGGTAGAGAAGCCACTCAGTATTGCCAACGTTGCCGTGATTGGTATTGCTCCAGAGCATGCCAGGAGAGTGATTGGCCTCGCCATAGAAAGTACTGCATTCCACCGTGAGTAAAAATGAACTAGTGTTATACTGGTGTATAAATTGTTCAGTTTCCAATTGGAATGTTCTTGGTAATAAAGTCTCTGGAACTTCAGTGTTTCTATTTTGTGATATGTCAGTGTTTAAACTTAAATAGAAATTCAGTATATCGTAATCATAAGTTGTGGTTTTTTTAAGTAAAAAAAAGGTAGTGGGGAAGGGGTAGAGCAGATATCCTAGGCATGATGCCCATATTTCTACTCTAGGGCTTTTTTAAATTGTTGTTTTGTTTTTTGGGAGGACTATTTTTGGTTATTAGGGACATCCTTCGTGTAAAGTGGGAAAATTGGTGCTATTAACATTACTGCTTTGTTTATAAAACATTGTACAAGAATAAAAAAAAAATAATAATAAAATAACAAAATTCTCTGTGGTAAAAGGTTACTGGCAGATTAAAATAAAAAATTGTTTAAAATTAAAATAATTGAAAGTGTATAAAACACATAATGGCAATTGATAATTAAAATTACTAAAGTAGTCTTTACTGTGTCAAAATAAATAAAAATATGCTTGTTTTTGCTTAATATAATTCTGTACAACTCATGAATTTGAGACTGAAATAAAAAGAAATGTGTTTAAAATAAAAATTACACACTACCTTTATATTAAATCTGTATGAAACGTGAACAAGAGAAAAACAGAACAAAAAGTATTATAGAAATCTCTTAGATTGCGGTGAACCTCACCGCTAGGTAACAGATTAAACATGTTACGTCGAATGAAAATGGGAGACGGTCCCGTCTCCCATTTCCCGATCCCCGGTCCCGTCTCCCATTTTCATTCGACATAACATGTTTAAAAAGTATTATAATATTAAAGTTATGTTCCATTTTATTTCTTGTCCAACGTAGCTCTTGGAGTTTCTATTCTCATTCAGGATTTTTGTGCAATGAATTGTCCAGAAATCTAATTTTTTTATTACTGCATGGTTCTGTAGTGGAGTTAATAACATTAAAGTTGCCACTTCATTCAATGATTGTGTTGTTGTAGAGTTCGTGTATCTCAATCACATCTATTAATTTTACTTCCATTGTTATAATAGTTGTACCCTTTAATGTCAGTTGATTCATGAACCTCTCAGCCGTGTCCCTGAATATACTGTGACATCAGGGTTTTCCTTAATAGTGCCAATTAGTGCTTCCAGGAGGACCATATTACCTCTGGTACTTATATTTACATGTAATATACTGAAATTGTAGTCCAAAAAACTTATTATTTAGGAGCTTCACATCAGTCTGTTTCATTATTCCATTGTTTAAAATCAGACACTTCTATATGAAAACTCATTATTATCTAAAATAATTGTACCAATAACGTAAATTACTTTGGGAATTCACATTGGAGTCACTACAATAAATTATTGTAGTAATTCGTTGGCCGCACACTCCGTGTACTTTTTAAACACGAACTAGTTTCGGAAGCTGTTGCTTCTGTCTTTGGCAACTGCTGATCAAAGAATTATAAGTAAATTTTCAGTAAAATGTTTTCTTTTTCTGCATAAGTTCCACAAAAATGTCAAAGAAGTTAATACCACTTTGGCTCCACAAAATAGAGTTGGCATTAAGTCCCTAATCGAAGCTAATTACGAGGATAAGGGTTGCAATGGTCCAGTGGTAATGTCCTTGCCTTAAGAATCAAAGTACCCTGGTTTGAATACCGGTTCTGCCGGATGCCTGAAGATGGACATTGACATACGTTGCAAACAAAGTACACCTGTTTTGAACGTATAAAATAGGTAACGACGAATAATGTCCGTAGAGATAATAAAAATGATAGTTGAAGTAGCAGTTGATCGATGTCCAACAAATATTCTCATTGTATTTTTCTTAATTTGAATATTTATCAGCACTTATTTCCAGTATAATAGTTTTTTTCTTATTGTCATTAAAGCAATATTGTCAACATGTATAACTTAAAAAGTCTTAGTATCATGAAATTTCCGAAATTTAAAAGTCTTAGTATCATGAAATTTCCGAAATAAATTTTCCAGTTTACTATCATCTAAGTTATTAATCACATTAATGATTTTTAGATTTGATTTGATTTTTAGATACCAACTTCAGTAACTTCAATGGTATACTCTAGGTGTGACTAAATCAGCTGTGAACATGTCATCCTTACATTGACATAGTGTTAATAATCTCGTTTTAATATTACTTCTGATTTGATTGAAGGTTGAGATACTGGTTCTTGGGTTTTTGCAGATTTGAGTATCTTTCTTAACTTTGTGTTGGCTTCTTTCTTTTTTCAATATCTGTAATGGTAGCGTATGTATAATGGACAAGTCACTTTCAACAATTGATGAGACATCCTTGTTGATTTCACTCCTTATTTTTTCTTGTTCAAATAATTTAATTTGTGCAATTACTTTCTGAAGATCGTTTACAATGAAAGAAACTATATATTTTCTTTAAATAAAGTACATAACAATTGCTGTTTTTTTAGGAGTAATTTTATTCATTCAATTCGTCTACGAAAAAATCCTCTTTACTTAATTGATTACCGGGCATTTTCTGCATTCTGATTTTTTNACCGGAAACGGTGGGTTTTTTTTTTTTTTTTTTTTTTTTTTTTTTTTTTTTTTTCCGCATTTGCCACCTGTTTCATCCATAGAGCCAGGTAATACTAATTTCCTCAGTTGATTTTCCTCATAGAAAAAATGTTTCTTTTTTAAATCATTACGTATACAACATTCATTTTGTTCATTTGGAAAATATTGATTTTCCTGGAAAAAATTATTATATTAGTATTTAATTCTTTTTTCATGTTTTATGATAATTAGGGATTCATTTTGTATATATTTAATTTTTCATCAAAATCTAATATGTCGAACAAAAAATTGTTATTCTATATATATTTTTATTTATTTATTTATTTTGTAACAACACTGATGATATGGGCTCTAATGACCTCGATGTTGACGAGCCCTAAAGCCCCAACCAAAAAAAACAACACATGATGGGCGCCGCGTGGCCGAAAATGCCCTATGAATTTAAAAAAATCAACTGGATAGTGTGACAACATATTCTTTATACAATATTCTGATTTTTTTAATGTCTGTCGCGTAGCTATGGTATGGTATGGTTTGTATCATTTCCACTGATAAACAGTTTCATTTAGTTGTGAAGTGTCAAATCTAGCATGTGAGAATAGTTTTACACTTTCAAAATACAGTTGAAGGTAATTGATACGTCCTCATTGTAGTGACACTTTTATCAAAAATAATACCTCCTGAAAAATGAGTGACAGTCAAAAATGATATATAAATTCTGACTAAGGAAATTAACCTAAACGGAGGGCTTAGTGCATGAATACCACTGCAACTATCAAAAAAGTTCAAATCTGTCCTAAGAAAAGAAACTAGCATAAGGAAGCATTTTCTTTTTTGAAAATTTTGTTGTGTAGTAACGAAACTGGATGTAGAATTAGTGATGTGTTTTGGAACATTGTTTGAATTTTTATCCAAAGAAAGTGCAAAGTACAATTTAAACAAGTTAACTTAGTTTGAAGTCCCGTGACTCAAAACAAGCATGTAAGACTTCCTAGACCAGATGAAACATAAACAAAGCTCATGCAGGGATTAATAGACAAAATATGTACGGGATAACTAATTACCAAATTTCATAACTTAATGAATTTTTTACCCCAAGTTTTGCTCATTTCAGTGTACTATATGGTAGAAGTCAATGTTGGCAAAAAAATACTTGTTTCATTACTTTTGATTTAACTAGAGGAATTCTTCCAACCTGTTTATTTATTATTAGGGTTGATAAAAATCATGATTTAAAAAAATTTAAATCAATTTTTGAGATTTTTTTGTTCAATTATTAAAATAAAAAATAACTCTTTTTATCTATTTCATTTTACTAAATTTAAGGCCAGACATTTTTATGGCATACACAATACAGATTTGTACATTCAAATCCTTTATTGTAGTAACGTCGCAGTTATTTATAATATGAAAAATTGTGTGTGAGTTTTTGTAGGTTTACCCATAGAAAACCACTTCAAACATTCCAAGACTTGTTATGCGGTTTCTATCTTAACTGCGTTTTCATCCCGATTAGGCACAAATTGACCTTAAAACTCTTGACTAAATAAGTGCAATAAATTCAAATAGTTTGTTTAAGAGTAGAAAATAGCTGGTCACAAAAAACGTTCTGCTTGGAATAGTTTTGATAAAGTGATAGATGGAATATGACTGCAAGCAAAGCTTCAGTAATGCGGCAGAGAAATGCAAGGAATTGTGGCAAGAATGAAAAATTATTTAGATTGTTTTTCTACTAAGCACAATGATTCGCATGATAATAATGTATTGAAGGTTAGAATTTTATATGAATTAACTATTTAATTTTTTAATATTTATTTGAATTAATATAATTACAGAATACTAGAATATTCTGAATAAAATATTGTATTAAATTCTAAAATATCAAGGTTTTGAGTAAAAAAATAATTATAAGTTATTAAGACTATTTTATACTCAATGTAATCAATCAACTTACTACGCTTAGGGTTGATTCAATTGATTTTATTAGGGTTGATTTTATTGCAGTCAATTTCTTAATTTTCATCATATTTCTTTGTGTAACTAATGGCACAAGTTTAAATTAATAATTAACTGATAAATTTTGTGTCAAAAACATTAAGACTGTACGTCTAATCTAAGCAAATACTGTATGTCTAATCATAAATTTGTATGAATATGCTACATTCATTAAGTTTTACCTAAAAATTTAAAAAAAATGATAAAAATCATGATTTTTATTGGAAAAGAGTAATTTGATTTAAATCGTGATTTAAATAAATGATTTTAATCATTTGATTTACTCCTAACCCTATTTATTATCAAATGCTAAAAAAAAAACAAAGTTGTGAATTTGTTCAATAAAAGATTTGAAAATAATTATTTGTGACAGAGTACAAATTTGTATTGTATTTCTGTTTAGGTTTTGGTAATAAATTAAAATTGAAATTTTTGGTCTTTTGTTGTTCAAAGTCTGGAACTATCTACATTTCTTCTTCACATGACCAAAAAATGATAAAGGATTTGGTGTACATAGTAAATGAGAGGTAAACGTGAACCAGTGTCTGTGTTAGACTTGTTCTTCTGTTTGTTGTTCAGCCGTCTTGTGAATTCGAAACAACCTGACATCGACCAAGAAGACAAGGAGATGATGACTGTAGGAGAGCCGAGGAGTGTTACCTCAAACCTGCCTAGGGAGCAAGCACCGCGTGACTATGACAACTTCCCGGAACAAAGTGAAAGCAATGGGTTCAAACGATCGCCTAAAGGAAAAACATATCCTTCGAAGAGTAATGTCTCCTGTCCTCGTGGGAATTCCTCCAAAGGCCATGAAGAAGATGGTGTACGCAGTGAGGGTGGCCGTGATAAGAGTGCATCGTCCAGAGATTTTGAACAAAATAAAGAATTTGGTCCAAAAAAAGATTTTGGAACAAAAAAAGATATTGGAACGAAAAAAGATATTGGAACAAAAAAAGATAATGGGCAAAATAGAGATTATGGGAAGAGGAATAGTACATTTGCTCGTGGAAATGGTTCCCAAGTAGAGAGGGAAAATTTTGCTAGTGAAAATAATGGCCCCCGAAGTTCCTCGAGAGATTCAAGAGATTATTCTGGAAGGGATAAGTTTAGGAAAAGTTCTCCTGGTGTAAAGAATCACTATCAAAAGCATTCTGACAGACAAAACTGTGAATATGAAACTGGTGATTCTGAAAAAAAGGAGACTTCTGTAAGGGAGGGGTTGCAGAACTGTAAAATTGATATTAATGATGTGAAGGAAAGTTTACCAAAAACTGAAACCAAGAACTCCTACAATGTAGAAATGTATCAACTTACAGAGGAACTTAATGAAACTTCCTTTACCAAAGTAAGTATTAGGTATAAACCCAATTCTAATTAAAATTACTACACTTGATGGCAATCAACCCAGATATTACATACAAATCATGCAGCAAAAGCTAAATATAGAAATTCTTAGTATACAAATGTTCATGTGTATTGAAAAGTGCATTTGCATTGATGGATCGAGAATAAACTAGAATTGGGCTTGGGATAATTGGATAGCTACAGTTCATAAAAAAAATTAAATCTCTTGAAAAATAAGTGTCCTCACGAGAGGCTGGGAGGGAAGAGATATTACTGTATTTACCCGAATATAGTCTCCCCTTTTTTTTCTCAAAAAAAAATTGCCCAAAAATCCTTGGAACTGTATTTGGAGTTTCAGACAGGAAACTGTTCAAAGAACAAGGATCAAAGATAGTGGGATATGACCTTTCTTTTTTTCCTTCCTCCTTTCCTTTCCTTTCCTTTCCTTCCTCCTTTCCTTCCTCCTTTCCTTTCCTTTCCTTCCTCCTTTCCTTTCCTTCCTCCTTTCCTTTCCTTCCTCCTTTCCTTTCCTTCCTCCTTTCCTTCCTCCTTTCCTTCCTCCTTTATCTTCCTCCTTTATCTTCCTCCTTTCCTTTCTCCTTTCCTTCCTCCTTTCCTTTCTCCTTTCCTTCCTCCTTTCCTTTCTCCTTTCCTTCCTCCTTTCCTTTCTTCTTTCCTTCCTTCTCTCCTTTCCTTTCTTTCCTTTCATCCTTCTTTCTTTCCTTCCTTCACTCTCTCCTTTCTTTCCTTCCTTCACTCTCTTCTTTCTCTCCTTTCTTTCCTTCCTTCACTCTCTTCTTTCTCTCCTTTCTTTCCTTCCTTTGTTCTCTCCTTTCTTTCTTTCCTTCCTTCCTTTGTTCTCTCCTTTCTTTCTTTCCTTCCTTCCTTTGTTCTCTCCTTTCTTTCCTTCCTTCCTTCTAAAGTAAGAAGGGAGACTATATTCAGGTAAATATGGTACTGTATATAATCAGCAAATAAATTTATTCTTGATCTTTTATACTTATTTAAAAATGACCAAACATCGAAAATGTGTGAAAAGCAGGTAAGGGACCAAATCTAATTCCTGAGAGACTTGGAGAGAGTTAAGCAAGTTTATCATTTTTATTATTTGGAACCTTGGCTGTGTGCCTTAAGTCTGAAGGAGTTGCGAACTAGAAGTTTTTGAAACTGTCCAGAAAATTCATCTGATGCAACTCTGCACATTCCAGTCAGTGTTTTTTAAACAAACAAATTTTTTGACATGTATTATTTCATAGAAAGGAAGTGGTTAAGGATACATATGGTTGTTGTGTTCCAATAATACCCAACTAATAACATTGTTGAATAATATTTTATATTTATAATTTTTTGGTTACCTCTAAATGTTTTCTCTGTGATTTTTTTTTGTATAGATAAAGGTAGAAATACCATTAGGTCCTTATGAATTCTGGGCACAAAAAGTGGATAAAGTCCATGACATTTTGCGTATGTCTACAGAGTTGGAAAAGCACAAAAACTCTCCTCCATTGAAACCAATTGTTGGTGCGTTTTGTATGTCATCTTACCAAGGAATGTGGTTAGTTTTCATTTGGTTTTTCTTCTTTCTGGCTTGTAATAGTTTTCTTTATTGATAGCATTACAGCTTGAAATATGTTTGACTTGCTTTTTTAGGTACAGAGGCAAAGTTACATCTTTGAAGCCTCAAATCATGGTGCATTACCTTGATTTTGGAAATGAAGATCCTGCTGATTTGAAGGACCTTAGAGCACTCCCAGATTTTGCTAAACAGATGAAAACCCAAGCTTTGAGAATAAAATTAGCTCCTGGGACTTCTGATAAGTACAAGGTAGTTTGTGAAGCTCAAACTATTTCTGTGAAGCTAGCGTGCAAAAAGAACGACACTTTAGTTGTGTATGTGGAAGGTCAGGAATACACTGAGGAAGCAAGCTCTGGAGAAATGAGGTCTGATATCGCTCTGCAGAACATCATGGTTCTTCTGAAAACTGGCATGCCTTGCTACTTGTTCATCACAGAATATAACGATCCTGAAAATTTCACTGCTAGTTTTGTTCCTAGAAATCTTATTGACCATTATAATAGTTTGTTTTATGGCAAGTTAAAGGATGCCCATGAGGAACTGCGGAAAGATAAGTTTGTCCCCCAATTGGGAGAAGCAGTCCTGGGAAAGTTTTCTGAAGGATGGCTTCGATCTTATGTTGTTTGTATACCTTCTTCTGGAGAATATACTGTGGCTAGTTGTGACACTGGAATTGTAGAAACTGTGACAGAAATTAAAAGAATGCCCCAGAAATTGCGTGAAATTGCTCAGTTTGCAGTGTACTGCCGCATCCTTGATAATAATTACAAAGCACGAAAATTGATCGTTGAGACAAAGAAGCTTTCTGTGGTAGTGCAAAATGCAACTTGTGATTCTGCCCTCTGTATTGTTGAAAATGAAGAGGGAGAAGTAGTGTGTGAATTAGAAGTAAGGAAGTGGTCTCCCCCCTTTGAACTTTATGAAGAGTTGGAATGTATTGAATTAAAAGACGGCCATTGTGTTGTGGTCGCACAAATGTCTGCTGTAGATGTGTATGTGAGACCTGTTACGAGTTCGTGTATAGAGCTCTATAATTCAATTATTCAAGATGTTCCTAAACACTGTTTCATGACTCAGCCTTTGGATCATGTTCCAAAAGTTGGCGAAGTCATGGCTGCACAGTTTAGTGAGGATAAGAATTATTATAGAGCAGTTGTAAGAGATGTGAATCACACAAAAGGTGTGAAGGTGCAATATCTAGATTTTGGGAACATTGAATATGTATCACCAGAGGTTTTAAAGCCCCTCTCAGAAAAGCTTCGCCGCAAAGTTTGCTTAGCTGTGAAGGTCAAGTTGAAAGACGTGATTGAATATCCTTTGACTGAAGATGCATTAAGATACTTCAAGGACTTTATTGTCTCTGAGAAGAAATTAAGTATAAAATTACACCCGAATGCTGGGAATCAAATCGAGCTCTACGAATCTGATGGAGCTTCTGTAAATGAAAAATTAAACAAAATGCTTCAACCAGATTGGAAGAGGAAAGTTGACTCTGACACCAGAATTTACAAGATTTATGATGTGACTTTTGAAACTTTGGATGTGGGATCAACATTTCAACTGGTGATTAATTCTGTTTTATCCTACAACTCCCTTCTTGTTACAAATGAAGATAGCAAGACATTCAGAGAACTGAAGACTCATTTGGAAAGTAGAATTGCTGAGTATTGTAATATGACGGATGTTCCTTATACTCCTCGAGAACGTGAGTTGTGCTTGGCAAAATCTGATGGTAAGTTAAAGTTATCTTCGGATAGGTTGAAAAACTGATTAGAATATTTAATTACTTAAATGTTTTTGTAAATATTTACTTTTAAGTTAGGAGCACACATTCACGGGACCTTACCAGGGGTGCCTATCCCAAGACCCTCTCTCAATCCCTCCCCCCAATTCCTGGTATGTCCTTCAACTAAGCAGTTTTCCTTGCACCATCCATTGGCATAGTTGGAATTGACCTAAGGGAAGAAGTTACCTTGATTGACGTACCTTTATGCTATAAAATACACCCTATTCGCAAGGTGCATTGATTGTAATAAGGTTGTGCTCTTCTTACTATGTGGGGGTTCAATGCTACTCCTAACTGTTCCCTAGATAAATTGTCTATTTTTTACCCTCCCTCCTCAAAATTTTTGAATTACTATTTTTGAAATGACTTTTTAAGTTACTAAAAAAAAATGCTCAGTGCGCAACTTGTACTATGTAGGTGTCCCACGTAGAGCACTTCTGGACCTTACCTTCATCATTGTCCTGAATGAATCTGTTGTACAATTACAAGTAATTACAAGATGTGTGAGTGCTGCTCACAATATATGCATTATTATGTAAACAACACTCACATGATTTGTTATGTATTTGTAATTGTACACCTGATGATGATACCAAACGTTATCAAATTTTTTTGTGATATTGTAATTGTGTTTTCGACTTTATTTCCTTCACAAAATTCCTATCACATGAACAGTCTGCTTATTTTTATTGAATTTAAATTTATTGATTTATCTCTTTAACGGCCCTAATATCAATTTGTTTTGTACATTAGGTGTGTGGTGTCGTTGTTCTTGTCTCTTCGGAGGCAATATGCTCTCTCTGTTATCCCTTGACTCTGGAGAGATTAAGGAAATTTCCCATGAGAACATAAGAAAAATGCCAAAAGATTTTATTAATTTGCCAGTTTGTGGTCTTTTCTGTGAAGTGAAAACAAGTGGTAAGTAATATTGTGTATTCTCAATTCTATTTTACAGTGAGCTGAATATTAGGATTTAATGAAGTCTTGATATGAATCCTGGATTCTAATTTGACAACTAATACTCTAATGATAAATATGTTTTAAGATCATAATTCTTGTGATGTCAGCTATGATTAATTGGGGATGCAATCCATTGCAGTTGAGTAGAAAAGATATCATTTATTTGCGATTGACATATTTTGTGAAATTTATGATACATTTTATGGAACACAATTAACTTTGACCAAAATGTGTGTGGGTTTACCACATCCACCTAATGATGTTGCGAGTTGACCATCAAGATGTCAGCCTGATGGGCTTTAAGATGATTAATGTCTGTTTCTCAAGTGAAAATAATGTGTAAATGTCTACAGTTATAGTTTCTGTGTTATTTTAATTTTATATTCACCAGTATAATAATCATTAGAGATCCGTGAAATTCATGAAACACGATAAAATGAATTTTTTATTCCTGTTTTTTTTTCTAGTACTAGTTCATAATATACCTTTGTGATCTCAAAAATGTTATTTTTGAATCGCAAAACGGATAATATAATGTGAAATCCACAAAATAAATTGTTCATTGGATTTTTTAAAGGCGTGTTTAGGTTGCAAGTGTGTTTGATTGGTGTGTTTAGGTTGTAAGTGGAAAGAAGAAAATTTGGCCGTGCAACGCTTAAGCTAAATGTAACTATTTTTACGGGCTAGTGAATTCTGCTCGGAGGGGTTTTATGTTGATAGCAATAAAATGTTGATGTGTAAATTTTGTGAGAAAAGGCTGGAGTTTGAAAGATGCACTGTGATGAGACACATAGCTAGTGTTAACCATAAATGCAGAAAACAAGAGGGATCATTAAAGGGACAATTATCTGTGAATGAATCACTCACAAAGGTGGAGAGTGCGAAAGTGGAGAAAAACGAATTTATTATAGACACAACTGAGGCATTTTTGAGTGCATTCTTAACGTTTAATACTTTCTTGTAACAACGATTGCTGACTAATAATACTTGTATTTGTGTAAAATTCTCTGCAAATAAAATGTTATAAGTTACAGAAGTAAAAGTTACTTTTATCTATTTGTGATTGGTTAAAATGTAACACCAGCAAGTTTCTTATAACACTGAAATCATTTTTTTAAAACAAATTTTGCTGAAAAATAAAACCACTTTCACGGATCTCTAATAATCATGCAATGGTTAGAATTGTGTGTTTATCTATTATCATTATTCACTGTCAGTACTATTGTATCCTAAAATCTATCTTATTTTTTATCCACTATTTCTCTTACCTATTTTACTTACTGATTTCTGTATTTCAGTGGATTGTTCTTCTGCAAAAATCCAAGGGCACATGGAGGAGTATTTCAAAATTGCTAAAGTAATAACTGCTAAAGTTATTGGTTATAGTAATAATGGTTTCATGAGAGGTTATGTGGCTCGTGTTCAAGAATTGGATGATCTTCTGAGCTCTCCAGATATGCAGTAAACATAATTTTAAGGTTTTGCTTCTGTACTTGGTGCTACAGCACTCTTTTACTTATAGCAGTGAGAACACAAGTGTTGAATTATTATGAGAAAATACCTAAATACTTAATTATCCTCTAATCTCTATTTTAGGATTATTTGTGTGTTCATATCTTGTTGCAAATGACAAACTGACCCTTGATTTTTAACACTATTTAAAGTTTTTGTGCATTCACCTCAAATCTCCATGTGACATTGTTTATTACTACAATTAAACATGTTATAAAAAATAGCATTAGATTGACCAATCATTGAATCTCTTAACACTGTTTCTTTAATGTATAGAATGCAAAGCAGAGTAAGCCTTTAGAAAAGTCTCTAAAAAGTGGAAATAGCTCGTTTGTTTCAGCGTGGTTGTAGTCTGAATGCTTTTTTAAAAACTGATTTGGGACTATGATGTTGTTGTTGGAAGTAGTTGAACATTACTTTAGACTTGTTCTTAGTTCTTTTCATTGAATTCATTCTGAGACCATGCTTCTATTGACATGACTGTAGAATGTGACATTTGTTTATAATGTTTTGTTGTTTTATTAAAATTGATATCAACGCATTTATTAATAATTTTAATTTGATTTTGTTGTAGTAGTATTGTTTTTCCTGATGCCTTTTTATCTGTGAATGATGGAGAAGTCTCTTGGAAGTTTGATTCCATTTTGTACTTGCTTCATAAAATCGATCTTCAGAAGGTTAAAAGTTAATTATTAATAATTACAATTTAGATTCTGTGATATTGATTACTATGGGAACAGTCTTTCTGATTAAGAGTTCTTTGTCTCTGTACTTGGTAGTTCCAGCTGACAAGGATATCCTTCGATACCTCCTTACCCAACAATTACATCCCACCTTAGGCGATTTTAAGTGGGGGTGAGTTTTCGCATTCCTTATTAGTGATGTACATAATTCCTTAGTTCTTGTCTGTGTATATTTATAAGGATTCTGTGATGTTAAAAACCGTGCTTATGCAGTTAAAGTGTGGCAGTGTTACAAAGTAGCTCTTGGAATTTTTCTCTCGCTGTAGGTTCACTATCGGCTGAGAGTAATAGTCAAAACTTGAGTTCCTTTTAATGAATTAGTTATCTGTTTTTAATATTAAAGTTCAGAGTTTTCTCATTTAAAATAAATTTGATCTTACGTTACTAATTGTCAGTATGTTTTTATCGTTTAACCTTTGTACCTTCCAACAAAGGATAACCGTTGTGATTTTCAACAGCATGAGGTTTCTTATTCTTATTTACTAACACTACTTTTATTATTCTGTGGGGGATCAGTCCACTGGGTTGGCTTCAACTTCTGCTGATGACTAAACGCAAGTTTCATTTGGAAATCAGTGAAACCTGCATTGCGATGTGCTGTAATGAATAGTTATTTATGTAACAGAATCACTTCCATTGAGTATGTGAAATTGATGTCTGGTGTTCAAGGGAGGTGTAATGTGAACCATATTAATGCTTTTAGAAGTGGAGAAATAGCATATTGAAGTTTCTGATCTATCTTATCTAAAGTACAATTCCCATTCAAGGTTAAGCTCCATATTTCCTTGATTTCAGAGCACACATTATTCTCGTGCACTGACATGCAGTATCTCCTTTGAAGAGAAGGTCTGTTTTATTGATATTTTAAATTCACCAAGAAACAGATATTCCATCCTTGGAATGTTGAATCTCTCACTATTCCTCTAGGATAAGCTGCAATACTATTTTCTGGTGTGAATGAGACAGCTATATGATCTTCAGGGAGAAAATCCTGAAATGATAAAAGAGTCTAGTAAACTTTTTGTTGGGAAGTGAGAATCTTAACATATGCAGGGCAATAAGTCTTATGAAAGAAGTGATAAAATTTTATAGAATGTTCAAGATCTTTACTTCTGTTACAGTATCATTTCAAATTCTTGGAATTAGGTGAAATAATATATTTCTACATTTTTTGACCTTTTTGCCTAATCTCAAGAATTTGATGTGATAGACTTTCAGTAAATCTATTATTTGCTTGATTGAATGTGATTAAAGGGAATGTCTAAGAAGAATCAACATTACAGACATTAAAAACATAATTGATAATAATAAGCATACAATTATGCATCAGAAAACCCTGCACCTTGTTTTTCTTGTGTTTTCTACATTCTTGCATTTCTATATTTTCAGAGATAGAACATGCATACAACTTATAAAGGACTATTTTAATGTGATCATATACCTATCAACATGAACTGATTAAATGTCACAATGTAAGGTTATATTACTCAGAAAGAGAATGTACATTATTGGTGCAATATCCTTGAAATATTCAACATGAGGTGTCACTGCAGCCTTACAGAGATATCTTACACTCACTGGAGGGTTAAAATGGGAGTTAAGAGCAGTTTGAAAGTGGAAAATATCATTTTCAGGGTTCTAATATTTTAATTTTAGCCTATCAAACAAGTAAACTCTACAATATACATGTCATTTTTACTCAATTACTAAGCATTATCAAATTCTTGTCTCTAAAAGACTGATAATGTACTCTACTTATTGCAACAAAGCAGTATCATTGGGGGCTTGTGAGAAAGATTCAAGAGTTCTTTCTCTGAGCAGGTGGTATTCAAATCTCAAACACGTCATTTTCTCAATTCCCTGCTATCTGGCCAGATTGGTAGATCTAACAGGGGATTGTCAATGGCTGCTCGAACATAAGTGTTCTCTCTTATTGTTTGTCCAGGATTCAGTGTTGGAATTATTCCATCTCATTACTAAGACTTTCGGTAGTTCATCAGATTACTGCTGTAGAAGACGAGATTATTTGAATTGAGCTATGAAGTTAATTCTATAACTGATGTTTAAGTCCTTGTTTTGACTTCAACCACAGTGTTTGAATGATGAGCTGTAGGAGATAATTCTTTCACAGCTATTTAGTGAACAATGTATTGTTTGCCCAACTTGGGTGTGTAATCTTGAAAGTAGAACATCATATTGGTACTCCAGAAACAATTATTCCTTTTCTTGCCTTTTCACATGTTCTTGTATTTAGTCTTAGAAACCCCTTGATTGCATAGCACAGTTGCCTTCAGAATGTAGAAAGAGACTATTGTACATATTTCCAAGAACATGTTAATTTTTTGAGAAATGGGGTAGTAAGATGCCCTATTTGCTTCATATTTGAATGTTTTACTGAGCAAATCAGGTATGAGTTGCCTAATGCTTAAAGTTGCCAACAAGGACTGATAACTTGTCCATAAGTGTTTCTCCTTCTTTGCATCTAAGAAACGGTTCACTCCATTGTTTCACTGTTGTACCTTACCTTCTCAAATTTAGCTTACCCTTTATAATTGTTTAAGCTAGGAAGAAGATTGTTGGAAGTACTCAATGCTTGTCATGGATGTATCCAGAAATCGATTCTAGAGGGTACATTATACAAGTTTTGAGGCAATATCTTGTTTGTTCAGCTTCAAAATTTATAACTGTTTCTATTGATTTATAACCAGTATAAATTGCACATACACAAGTATTACATTTATTAAACTGTAGAGGGAATGGGATTCGTATTCATGGACTGCTGACCTACACACTACTCACTGACTATGCATTTAATGTAATAATACACAAGAAAAATTCACATTTTGCATGAAAATGAATTATAATTACATTAGCTTTAAAAAATTTACTCTTTAATGTTAACACCAATATAACTTATTACTTATTTTATTTCATGTTACGAATCATCCAATACGAAATTTTTCTTCTAAATAGTTTTGTACTTAAAACCTGGAGCTTGTTACAAAGTGTATTACATATTTTGATAGCTTTCATATAGCTGCTTTTATTACATATCATTTTTTTTCATTTTTGGTAAAATAACACTTTCATTCCTAGTTCTAGGAATAAAAGAATAATAATTGTTCTTCGTTCAGAAGATGATTCTCTTGAAGAATATTTGTTTTAAAAGGTAAAATAGCATCTTCCAGTCTTCCAGAGGTTTTACAGACGTGCAATGAAATTTTATAGAATTTAGATTTTATGCAAGTCTGGTACAAATAACTCACACCTCGTATTAAATCACTGGTGCTAAGCAGAACTTTTGATAGGATTAAACAAGGCTTGGATTCATTCTAGTCTTTATCAAATTTATTTTACATTTGTAATCCTAATTGTAAATATTGTAGTAATAATATTGAGTTTTATGTCTATCATTATTATTTAATTAAATTGTAAAATTTTACAACCTTTTTAAGTCAAATTATTGTATTACACATCATTTCGTTAAATTTCGTAATATAACGTATAGTCGTCAGGAACTTTGATTCTTCTTTGATTTTTCTTTGATTTCTGCCTGTATGAATATTCAAAGTGACAAATTGATTTGAATATTTTTTTAAAAAGAGGTGAGAATGTCTTGACTAATAAAATTTTATTAATGCGGTATAAGACAGTTCTCAATTTTGTGGTGTCTGAGGTGGCTCTAAAACTTCTCCAGCCAAAGCTGAAACTCTGTAAATAAATTGTTTGTGCTTACAGATTCCAAATAGTCAGTGTATATATCAAATTTTGAAATATGTTTCTTCTTTTCTGTGCTTGTTTCACAGTCCCTCTATTTCAACTTACTGATGTTGACAACAATTGTGATCTCTAACCCTGTAGAAGTTGTTCTCTCACTTCTGTCTGACATAGCATTAATTTTGAATTTGAAGATATAATACAATTGTTATATTGAACTCCCACTGTATTTTATACCTCATTGTGGTGTAGTTAAGATTATGCACGAAATTGCTCACTTTTTCTAAAGTGTCTAAAAATAGTTCCTTTGCTGCCTTACTTTTTTCTTCTTCTTATACTATACATAACTAATTATGTAAGAACACATGGACAATACGTAAAAAAAAATTTTAAAAAAATCTATACATCACTGTTTATGAAAGAACGTGTGTAACATTTAAAATTTTAACTAAATAACTGTGAACAAGAACTTCTAAATTATAGCTCACACTGCTTATCTCTTGTGAAGTACAAATACCTCAACCTCAATCAAAAAAAAAAAAAATTTCTGCCCAAAGGTGAGAGTGGTGGGGACTAACCATTTGTAGTCGGGAAGACCGTAAAAAATTTAGTATTTAATCTCGTTACCAATAAAAATTCTTAAATAAATTTACAAATTAAGTTGATTTTTGTGTATATTTATTATCAGGGTACGTCCATCTACCACCAATTTGAAGTATGTGAAACACGCACTCTTCTTCTATTTGAGTAGCTTAATTTTGTGAACACACATTACAATGTAGAACTTGAGTAAGAAATAATTATTCTTTCAAATTGGAAAAGGCCATAATAAAGAAAGAATTCTTTCATTTTCTTGTTTCTTTTGTTGGAATGAAGACTTGAATCTCCGTTGTTATTAATTACAAAGATGTTGCATTTGGATTTGTAAATGTGAACAAGAGTCTGTAAGACCTCTGTGTTATAGCACATAATTGTTTTCTGCATTAATTGTGTACACTTCGTTCAATTTCAAATAATACTTGTGCATTTACTTCCATGAGTAATTTTCTTAAGAATATACAACAAAGGACACATGCTTGAGACTAATGAATGTCCCGGATGACTTTATATGCTTGTTATGGAACAAAGCAGTTACTTAATTTTGAATCAATGCCTTATAATGACATTGAAGAAATCCTTCCTGAGTAAAATTATTCAATACATCCATATTTGGCTGTGATTACGGCCTGAAACTTGTATTTATGGAGTGTATCAGAAATATGGCTATATGTTTGATCGCATCGTGTGATATTACTATAATATTATGATGACATAACATTACTATTGGTAAGGCAAATTACAACTATAAAACAATAGAACAAAACACTTACAACAATACTGCCATGCCACTTTATTGTCTTAAATTGTTCTCCATTTACATTCAAGCATAATTGGTGATGCTTGGGGAAGTCATTCATTGCTTTGTGATACATGTCTATTGGAATATCACTTTCTTCCTGAATGATTCATTTCAGCATGTTGACACCTTGCAGTTTCTGGACCTTCTCCTTCAAATAAACCCCACAACCAAGGTGTGAGGTCAGGGGAGCGGGTTGGCCTTTCTGTCTGTCCTCTTTTCCCCGTCCACTTGTTTTGCAAAACACAATCCAAAATTTCCTTCACTGCAATGGCATAGTTGGGAGACTCAATATTCTGCTGGAATAAGCATTGTTAGGGTTCAGAATCACCAACAGAACAATTTCATTAAGGATATCACGATATAAATCACCATTAACAACCATATTCGTCTTTCTATCAATCCTTCCTGTCCAATCATGTGACTTTTCCTCATAATAAATGCACTGTGACTTTTCCACATAAACATCTCTTCAATAACTTTTGGATTCTCTCTAGAATAATGACAGTTGTGTCTATTAACATGTTTCCTACACTCTTCTGAGTGGCTGAACCTCATTGAGTTCTCATGCCATGACTTTCTCTGTCTCCCGAACTTGCTTCATGGCTTCTTTGTACCCTTCCTTGTCCCCAATTTGTGCTAAGAGAGCAGTCAGGTTCGCATCTGCAGTTGCTTCAACATTTAGAAGTGTCAAAGCATGAGCGGCCAGCATCTTGCTTCTGTCAACTGCAGTGTGAACCATCTGTCTATAAGTGACACTTTTGGCAGCTTTACTAACTCGGGCACGATGAGAACTCTGCAAATTCAAAAATGTTTAAGGCCTCTATCCCTCCCAGTCCTAATGCGCAAGCAAATGGGAACATATCTCCCAATCCAGTATAAGTGGTCCCTTTATGCTCTGTTTTAACATCCTCAAGGGGCTTTAAGGGCCTCATATACTTTCTTCAGGTCAGCCATCTGATCATGGACTTTTGATATCAATCCTGTACAAGTCCTTGGTCCTGTTGAAAACTCGTATGCCCTCCTTATTGCTGCTATCCCTGCATACCTCATCAGACAGGCCTCACACAAGGAGCTAATGGCCTTTGTATTAGATGACCTGTTAGGGAGAGCAAATCTCACAAAAACCTTAAGCAGGTCTTTGTTGCCAAATAAGTACTCAAGAAGTAGCACTTGGGAAGGTGGGTGCAAGAGCTGCTGTTATTTCACTGATGGGTTCCCTCATAGACACCATTAGAGTTTGAATCAGTCTCTTAACCAACACTGTGATGTACTGTTCATTGACTTTTGAACCCTAAGGTTAGACCAAGGAAGACATGAGTAAGCTGTATCGTGGAGGAGATATCTGATGCTTGGAGCCTACTAAGCTCACCAAATATCTCATCGGCTACCCTCTGCTGATAGATATGAGCACTATTCTGAGCAGCCCAGACTAGTACCCCCTCATGAAGCTCAGGAGTGTAGGCAGTAGGTCATCACAATCAAATTCCACCAGCCTGTCAGGTTTGTCCTGATTAAGTTTGTGGACACACATCTGTTTGAAGGGATGGTACTTCTCGTGATTCAGAACATGAAATGCATGGAAATGCCTGATACCAAGCTCATATGCAGCTTGCTGGGTTTCCATTATTGAGTGATTCCATAATTCTTCCCGTTGTTGTTGCATCCGTACTGCTGCGAGGCCTTCCAGTAGGTTTTTTTTTGTCTCTGTGCTTCTCGTTTCCAGGAGTCTTTCTCCACTTTCTGACAGGAGACAGCTGCTGCCCATGCTGCAATCGTAATTTGCTGTTGCATATTCAGCGCCATCTTGACTAATAATGTAAGCTCAGCATTGTTATGACACGTTATTTTTGTAATTTGAAGACTTGTCATTCTGACAGGAATGTCATATTTCCTGTAATAGGAATATTTTCATCACACGATGCAATCAAACGTCAAGCCATATTTCTGTAGAATATCAATGTGCTCTTGAACATTGCTGAAATTGCATCAATAGCAACCATCCTCCTTTCTAGAATTCCATTTGATTTAGGTCTGGAATATTGAGGGAGCAGAACTCCTCAGCACATGTTGATATTGTGTGCACTTAAAACTAATAGATCTGTCAAAACCATTTGCCTTAAATTCTGAGTACTCTTGAGTTCTTAATGTCTTTGTCTTGGGAAGTAAATTTATCTTTCAACTCAACTGTACTCAAAATAATTCATCTCCTATGAAGATGGTATATTTCTGTCTTCTGGACTCTCCAAGGATAGCAGCTGTCTGTTGTTTTCCTCATTTGTTCCTAACGTATGTGCTGTTTTGTGATTACACGTGTTGCTAAATACGTTTGAACTTGGGGGATGTGGGCAGTGATAGAAAATACTAGCAAGTGAAATTGAAAGTGGGAAATGTAAATAGAAATGTTATCCTAATTTAAGATGATCTGGCCTTATTGGAACCATTAACTATTAACTGCAAAGCAAATGAATTAAACATTTCATTGTTTCATTGTCTTTATTATGGACCGATGTATGATACATCAATATTTTCATTGATTGGGCATGAGAGACAAGCCGAAAGTGAGAATTAGAGCAGTTGGTTCATTGTGTGTGTGGCTTGCACAATAAGCATCAGGACTGAAGGCTTGAAAATAATTTTATGGAAGTGAAATTTCATAATAATCAAAATATTATATGGGATGAATTCATCACTGCACTTATTACTGTTTATGTCCCACCCCCTAATGTCAGCTGTTCAGGCAGGTGCCTGACGCCTGCTACTTTTGTTTCTAGGGAACAGTAACAAAAGTGGCATATCTGGACTTACAGAAAGTATTGTGATGTTGTGAGTCTTGAATAAATAATTATTGAGACTTAAGTACACTATGGCGGTGATCATCCTTGGACATAGAGGACCCTTTTTCTCAAACATTTGAGAACTTCTGCATTAAATTTATACTCACTGTTAGTTTACCAGACTCAACCCCTTGTAGACCACTTCTTTTGTGTCAAAGAAATTCAATGAGCATTGATATCGCTCTTAGATGTATGAGTATATGCAAGTCTTAGATGTATGAGTATATTTTTTGTATTTAAGAGTGCTCATATACTGATCAGCATTTTGACATTTGGTCTCCAGATCATCCCTGAAAATTCCAATTTTTGTCACTGGTTATATAAGTCGTAATGATTTGAATTGGTCTTCAAATGTTCCAACTGTTCACTAGTCACTCTGTGATCCTTCTGCTAGTCTGGCAAGACCTATCGTATTAACTTTGTGCACACCTACCACTTTTGCAAATCTTGTAGCAATTGAATGCACTGTGAGTTTCACTAAGTTGAAATCCTGTCCTTTCTAACAAACATTTAACCAACAATCATGGTCTTGGAAGTTCTCTCACTTCGGTCACCTTTTCAAAGGGTTGGGATTACATGGGTCATAAAGACCATTGTTGGTTTTCCTTATCTTCTTAGTCATTTCATGGCACTCATTCTTGTTATGACTTTCACATCATATGAAGTGTAGGTACTGGATTTGTCAGATTCATTTATTCACCAGGTTACAAAGTAACTTAATGCAATCCAATATACAAAATAATACATCGTAGTTGAAGAGAAGATATGCTGACCCTTGCATGGCACCCTTGACCTTAACTAGTTGTGGTCTTCTGCCAGCTCCTTCAATGTAGGCATTAACTCATTGAGTTACCTATCTCTTCCAAACAATGAGATGACTGGGATTTTGGTGACTGAGCCATACTTACGATAATTCTGGCACCTGGAAACTTTCGACATGTGTAATTCTTTAAAATGTTGGCATTCAGTCCGGTTTTTCACAATTAATATCACATGACGTCAGCCTCCAACTTCCTGACCAAGCATATGAATCGTATGACCTAGCTTGCTCCCCATTGGCTGGGTATGGGATCCGGTGGAGCCCTCAGACATGCGTGACAGGTGATCTGCTTTATTTAAGATTGTTGGTCCACATGATAATAAACATTACTATAAACAAAATTGGCAAGTAAAAATAAAGATGGTACAGTACATGTTCTTCTCATAACTTACCATTTTTAAATTATTGCACAAGAGGTCAGAAAAGTCATTGCTTGTTGTGAACTGNGCTGCTAGAGCTGCGGAGAATTCATTCATAAATATTTCTCCTTGGTTGGAAATGGAGACCATTTTTGCATGTCACCAAAGGTTCAAATCTACGTGTTGTTTATTTATCATGAAACTAGAAAAGAAAAAGTTCTATTTGAAGTAATCACAAAATTCTCCCAATTCTTTTCTTCAAACTTGCACTTGAAATTTAACCAATATTGGACTCCACAACTTCAGCTGAAGATTACGTTTCTCGATCAGGATCATAAACTATTTCTTCATCCTCTCCTTGTACATCTGATTCACTGTCACTTTCTTCAACACCTATGTTCTGTGGCATGATGGAATATCAAAAGTTATGACTGTGGCATGGACCAAATTGGTTTTCATTTCGTATGTTGCTGTTGCAGTGACTACCGATTATTGAATATGGATATAATAATCCTGCCCTCTCCGCTTAATCACGGCTCTGTTCTGTGGCAACTGAAAATTATCTATCCTGATGCATTTGAAGGCGATGTTCACCCAATTCGGAAAAGTTGATTTTATGGGTACTTGCTAATCGCTGAAACACCTTGATCGATCAATATTTACAATGTGTCTAAAGACCTGAACATGGTGTAATAATTTTGTTCTATTTTTTTTACATTTTACTTATAATTGACTTTCTAATATCAGGGAGGAAATCTGTGGATTTAGCCAAGTGACTAGCCACAACCTAATGCTGATTGAAATCATCCATTAATGATCTCTTTTTTGCAGTCTGTAGGAACAACATTCCTCTGGATAAAAACCAACATTTTTTAAAGATTTAATCTTAGAAGACAGTTATACATTGCTAGTTTAAATCCTGTTATGTGGGGCAAACATGATAAAATCTGTCTTTGCTATTTGGATTGACTTCATCATTTGTGTGCTCGTATACTTTAACTGTGAACTTTTGCTAGGTAACTTAAACATTCACAGCATGAGACATGACGTGTCACTATTTAAAGAAATTATAATAAAACTTCTATTTCTCAGGAAAGTCAGTGGTTAGTATTGAACTTGCTTTGACTAATTCCCACCTGACGATTTCATTATCACTTTTATGACAGATTCATGGTATGCTGGGGAAGGGAAGGAGTAGCATCCATTTGAAACCACCTTGAGCACATCCAAAGGCTGCCATCAATTAATATAATGAAAAGGATTAGGTTTGTTCAGGTGCAATCGTACTTCTTTTTATTGGAGGCAGTTTTTAGAAACTGAAAAATGTGTATAGGAAGTGCAATAATTTTGGGTTGATAATCATTAGTTCAGGACTCTCTCTTGTAAAAGGAATTCGAGCTTGGAAAAAGTTTCCATTTTGTCTGTGTCTCAGACATTGATTTCAGACAGATAATTTGTTTAATCCAATGATTACATAAAGATTACATAATAATTACATGGTAATTACTTGCATTAACGAGAATTCTTAAAAGTGGGAAATGGAATTTTTACAGGTTAAACATAATGAAGTATATTTACATAAAATGAGAATGATCTCAATATATCCCTGTTCATATTTTAATTATTAAAATGTACTAGAGACCTATTAGCCAGAATTGCTGAGTTTCCATTAGTACAAAACATCAAAAAAGAAATTCTTAATACCACAATGTGGTCTGAAGTCTGTAAAATACTAATGAATTTTTCGTATACCTTTCCACGAGTGCTGCTACCTTCACCTCCAACTTCCTTCTTGAACCAATTTTTCTTCATCAGAATCTCAGACTTGTTAACTTAACATTGCCGAATGTGGGCATCTTGAATTAGCACGGTCACTGCCACTAGTCAAAATGAATTAAACATCATCTAAACTAATATTACAGCTGATGGCAGAGAGAAGAGAATTGTGCGTAACAATTTTTGTGTATAATTAACATAAATATCAAGAGTAATGAAAAAAATGTATTTTCTGAACTTACACTGTATTCTTGGGAAGATGGCATGTAACTTATTTTCGAACGTTGTTTGGACCTTCATGTGATATCTGACCCCGACTTGCACTGTTGAGACCATTCTAGCTAAACCTTTTCCATTGTCACCTATTGACAATATATTTCGCTTGAAAGCCATACTTGGCAAAACAAATCCCACTTACAAACTCTCCCAAGGATATGAGAGTCAATTCTCATTTGTGTGTGACAGTCAACGAATTTTCTGTTATGATGTGTATCAATGTACAATAGATACTAGTATGAGGAATATTGAAATAATTTGTAAATGTGCCTCTTGCCAAGAATTCCATTGTTTGTGTTCTCAATTAATGGTGCCTCATCAGGTTCACATGAAAATTGTTATTTTGAATATTTCCATGTGTTAGTAAGTAAGAGAGTGCTTGCATTATGGTAAATGTTAATGATGAAGAATTGTTCATGTATATTATTTACTTTGTTTATTAGTTTTGTTCTTGCTTCATTATTGTTACTTTTGCAGTATTAGTTGGACATAAGAATATTATTTGTTCCTTGCTCAGAATCTCTATTTCGATATTGATGTTAGATATAAAATTTGTTCTAGTTACAAACTCAAATGTGTAAAATTTGTGTTATTATTTGTCTTTGTAAGTATATATGAATTAGCTTTATGGAGGAATGAAAGTTGACAAAACATTCCTTTTGAGATTGTATGTTAGCCAAAGAAAAGTGTTCTTTCGTGTTTGTAGAAGAATTTCTGTTATACTGTGTAATCAATATGTATGTAAAAATAAAGATTTTGATTAGAGTAAGTAGTGTCCACTCTCAGTTCAACAATTTTGGATTTCCATATGTAATTCTACACACACTTTATTTAAAAAGAAAACTTGCCATATGTTCAGTAAGTTTGCTTGTTATAAAGTAGGTAAAATTTTACAATAAATCTTGGAAATTCAAGTAGGTTTTTTGCTGATGCCTATTATCAAATTTTGAGTGGCATGTCATTTAGCTGAACCATTTAATTAAATGAAATATGATTTGAATTTATCTTCAGTTTTCCTGTGAGAATTAGGAATATTGATGTCAAATTGAAATAGATATTGTCCAAAAAGAAGTGTTCTTTAGTTTCTTATATCAGAAAGAGAATTGTGTGGATATTGGAATATACAATGTCACTGGTTATGTTAATTCTGAACTAATTTTAATTAATGTTGATTTTCTTTGTTAAGTAAAACACATTGGAAACTTATAGTTAAAACAATAAATTGCGTGATGTTGGCTGAAATGCAATGCATGTTTCACACTATGTAAAATCTGTTTGTTGAAGTTGTCCTAATTGTGTTTTATGTAGTGAATTGTTTCATAGTTATCACAGGTGTATCATTGTTTAGCGTGTGAATTGTGTTCCTTAAAACCTGCCATAAGTTTTTACTATTTGTGAGACCTGCTATTTGAATTAAAATAGTGAAATGCTGCCTCTAAAAATTGTTAATCTTTCAGACGAAGATACTTTAGTGGATATCGTCAACAAAATTCTTGGCTCTCCCTAGTGTGTAACATCATTTCTCCTACCTGTACAAAAATGTTAGGACTCTAATGACCTCAATGTCGGTGAGCTGTTAATCCCCAATAAAGAAATCTTGGAGATAAAATGTTGCTTACATATGAGATTTAAGAGAAATTATAAATAAATTATTAACAGTAAAATAATGAATTAAATTGAAAGATACTTGGTTTAGGGACTTGATGGTTTAGATGTCATGATTTAGGGACTTTTGAACAGGACTTGCTGAACATTTGTAATATTGTTACATGATGGTTAAACTTAAATGATCCCCCCAGGGGATTTACATCTAGTAAGTACGTGTTTGGCAAACATGGGGCCCCGACCTGAGTCTGGCATTACTTCCACTTGTGCAGGGCTCCTTCCTTTCTCTTTCCTGACCTTCCTTGGTCACCTCTTGTTCTTTTCGATCCCGACGCTATTAGAGCTAGGGTTTCTTTCATTTTCCTCTTCTTTTTTTAATGTTTTAAGTAGTCTTGAGATACGTTGGGATTTGAGTTTTGAGTTGTAATTCAGGAGGGTTTTTAGTGGGTATGGCTGAGTCATTCGGCGAGTCCCACATGTAGGGAGAGTCATGTTGGCTCTCCCTAGTGCGTAACTGCATTTTCCCTACCTGTACAAGTTTTAAGGGCTCTAATGACCTTGATGTTGATGAGCCCTAAAGCCCTCACACACACTCAAACTTAAGTGATGTCACATTATAGTCATGTAATTATGTCAATGCAGCCTAGTATATTTTTTTTAACCAATCACAATTGAACAGAGCCTAAGCTTTTACAGAGGGAATACAAAAGGGAAAAATTGTGATGGAAGATCATTAGTTTCATAAGACAGTTATATTTTTAGTGTACAAATATTTAAGAAAACCTTATCCCTCTAATTAAATTGGTGACATTAAAAGTTCCTATTATTGGGCTGAATTGTACATGAACTCATCTCACAATGGACATTCTCGTACACCTGTCATAAACTCGTATTTGGGTATGGATACAATGTATTTCATGAGTTAATTACATTGGGGACAAAATCTGTTGTATGGTGAAAAGGGAGCTAAAAGGTTGTGTTAAAAAATTTATTGTACAGAAGTGAGGAACATCTTAAGTGGTCAAAGTTGTTTTTTAGCATAGAAATGAGGATATACAGTTGAGATAAAAGCATGACAAGTAGAGTCAAAAAACCAACAATTAGAATGTCAAAAGTTAAATTTTATTTGTTAGTTATTGCTACAACTAAAAAAATGCCCTGTATATTATTAGGTATGTGATAGGCAATTTATGAGGCACTATTAGTGTCTGTTATAATTCAGTTTATTCCTTTTTTTTTTACCCATTGATGTATTTTTTTCTTCTTCAATGTTAAGATCATTATGATCTAAATGGAATGTAGAGAAGTTGATTCTTCTTATTTTATTCTTTAAATATAATTAAACAAATATTTATTTAATAAAATGATTTCTTTACACTGTCAAGTCTTATATTTTGAATATCAATTAAGTTCATTCATAACATAGTATTCCCGATTTATCACCTTACTCCGACTTCACCTGTTTTCTTGCAAGAGAAATATTCTAGGTACGTTACGATCAACGTCAAAACACGTTATATTTTTTACCGTCGTTCGCCCAATTGCTGAACTACTAGTGTAGTAATGGACAAATTGTTTAGTAACTTATTGGGGCGAACCTCGGCTGCTGGGCGGATTGTAGGCGGTCGTGGCAGATAGCGAACGACCTTCAGATACGGGGTTTAGCTAGGAATAAGGGGAAATCTGAATAAGCAATCCCGGACCGAGATATGAAAATATGCGGGCGTGGGAGGGAATTTCGTGACTTGGCTACACACAGGTCTGTTGATTTTGTGTCGGGGTGAGTATGTATCGTCCTAAAAGTGGTTTCCGCTGCCTTTCGTGTAAGGGTTTGCCCAAAGGCTAAAGGAAGGAAAAAGCGGTGGGCGGGACTCCTATAGGTTAGGAATCCTATCTACCCTAGGAGAGTAAACCTTAAGGGAATACGGGACCTCCAGGACTAGGGGGTTGGATCTAGGGATAACCACAAATTTCTAAAAAAAGAATTCAGAAATCCAAAATTGTGGATGTAAGACCAATTGTAATATCTGAGTTTCGGAACTAGAATGTACTGTCTCAAACTTCCGGGAGCTATTAATTTTGAAATTGAGGAATTAACGGTATTTAATCTTACCATCACTGGCTTAAATGTGAAAACTATGTAAGGTTTCGAGTTCGTGCTATAAATTCTTCAATATTTTGTCCTCGCGCCTAGACATTTCCTCTGAAATACTAGGTGAATACAAGCTGATTGAAGCAAAAGTACAACAGATCAAATTGTCCTTCGACAGATTTTGGAAATAGCCTATGAAAACGATGTCACCGTATGTCAGCTATTCATCGATTTGAAACAGGATTTTGATTCATTAATTAGGAATAAGATGCTAGATGTGCTGAAAGAATAAATTGAATGAAACCACTTGAATATCAAAAACTTGGTTAAGAATACAAAGAATGAGTTCTATTCTGTCAACTTTGCTTGTTAATGTATGTCTGTAAAAGGTCATTTAGTCCGCTGGAATTGGTGCAGGGGGCACTATTCTTAAGAAAACGAATATAACCTTATTAAAACGAATAAGCAAATTATAGCCTTTGGCTGATGATGCTATTGGTAGGAGAAAAATCGATGTATAAGAGACTGGTAGATTCAAAACCCGACTCTGGAATTACGACATAAATTAAAAAAAGACCAAATACGTAGAATGCTAGGAATCGTAGGATCAACATACGATTAATGGAAAAGAGTTTATTACTATATGAAGTTGTAAAATCTTTAAAATATTTAGGAACAATAATTACAGATAACGAAGTTGATGAAATAAGATCTAGAATAGCTGCGGGAAATAGGATATACTATAGCTTGAATATCACATTAAAATAAAGGAAGAAGGTAAAACTTAGTTTCTATGAATCATGATAAAACCTGTAGTACTCAATGGGTTTGATGCCACTAAAAATATGCTTAGAGTCTGGGAACGTAAAATCTTTGATCCAGTAAAATAACAGCGATGGAGGATAAGGACCATTAATGAAGTGCATAATGATATAGATATAGTGCACTGCGTTAAGATTAGAAGACTGGAATGGATGCGGCATGTCATGATGGGGTGGTGAAATGGATTTTTCTAGGAAGATAGGAATAGAGAACGACCCTGGACTAGATTGATAAGATTTAAAAGATGAACGTAAAAAATATCGTGGAAAGAGGCAATACAATGGAGAGGAAGGAGCGGGCATTAGTTATCATGGAAGCAAAAGCTAGACGAGCTAATGTAGCAATAGTACTAAGAAAGAAGTTAGTAGTAGTCAGAAAGAGAAGTAATTCTTCCTTAACGGAGTGATATTGTCGCTCCTTGCACAATTGCTTCTCCAAGGGAACCGGCACATAGGAATTGCAGTCGGCCGTGGATTGCAAGATGGATGCAGTCATGTAGAGTTGTCGAATGACTTGCGTCGGTTTTCGAAGACGATGCATGGAGAGTTGGGTCATCAGATAGTAAAATGGGTGTTTCCAATGATCTAATACATTCAAGTTTTATTGGACTAAACAGCTCTTCCAAAGTCATGTTACTCAACAACTACTAATGTAGTACTCGAAAATCTGGAGGGTTATTCGAGATTTTGTAAGATATTCAGAGTTAAAAATACATTTACGTATGGTTTACTTAATTATGTATATTGAAGTGTGTTATGATGCTTTTGAGAAATAACTAATTGTGCTTTATTTTTATTTATCATGAATTATTTTTTACTAACTGAAGAGGAGAAAAATTATACTAATGAAATAACATTTTTCATTATACTGATTCATTTCTTGCAGATGTGACTTACCATGTATTGGGTTAGAATTTCCTTGTGAGTCTTAGAGTGCGACATGGCTGAAAAAGACTTGAAGTCTGACTCCGGGACAGAGAATGAGGAAAAAGCACTCGTCCCCATATCAAGACCAGAGAACAAGCGCATTCGAAGCAATTTGCATCCCAGAGTCAGGGTATTGTGCGGAAGGAGTCAGTCATTCATTCTGAAATAGTACAGTGCGATTTTTCTGTGGTGAAATGAAATAAGTTCCGCTCCATCTATGTATATACTACTGGATTGCGAACTCAGCCATAGAGACCGAGTCGAAGCCCGAGGTTGCGTCAACAGGCGCTAAGCGGGCAAAAGCCTGCTATAAGCCGCGCAACATAACTCCCGCTCTCACCCGACAGCTAGTAGCCAGTCTGAAAACTATGACAGGGTCTGCGAATGGGGTGAGATGGTTGTAGTTTCCACGAAGACGGCTTTATCGTCTCTTCAATGTACATCGGTGGTCGGTGGGGAAATCCGGACGGAGTGTTTCGGATTAGTAGACCCTTCGTTCTGAATGACAAATGTTTTCAGAGTAGTGTTTATTTTCCCCATCTTTCACCCACGCACCCTCTCTTTCAGCTCGGCAGCCAGAACGGGAGTTATGTTGGTTATAAAGCATTGTGAGCGGTACGACTCTGTTCTTGCCCGCATATTCCTTGTACGTACGGTCCTGAACGTAATACCATAAGTAACCAGTAATACGTAGGCTATAAATTCCGAAATCACAATATTCTAGTCCATGAGCAGTGCGCAATCCAGTAGTATTGTAGGAGTCCGTAAATAAGTTTGATGTCCGATAGGAAGAATGAGGATCGTAGGTGGAGCACGGATAGCGTGGCCCTAGCTGACTCGTACAGTATAGTTCTATGTTCCACTAATGTCAGAGATGAAAAAAAAGAAGGGAGAGAACTGACGCACATTCTGTACGCCACTGTTCTACGGCGCATTCTGACATTATTTCACCACAAAAAAGTCATTCCATACAAAAAAAATTACCCTTAACATACAAACAACCATAAAAAAATTTACGTTATACTTCCATTAACATACAAAGTTAACTATTCTAAAATTTATTTTTAAAAAGTCGAATAGAATCAGTACACAAATTTAGGGGCGGAGTACAAATCACATAATTTGAATATGAGTTTAGTAGATTTCTTCATGACGAGCCCTAAAGCCCCACAAAAAAAATAAAAAAAAATGGATTTCTTCAAAGCGTGTTCAGCTATAATCTTTTCTCGTCTTCCTTATATTCGGAAATTAAGTCCTATTTAATTATGTAATGCTGCTAAATGATTCAGCCATGCCTACCATAAATTTGAATTTATTAAACTGTTACATTTCTTAGTCTGTCCATGATGTCACACATTTGTGTTTCAGATCAATTTTATTTTTAGAACATGATAGAGTATATTGCATGTGCTACCCTATCCCAGTACTTAAATTTCTCTTTCATTTTCTGTAATATTCAATTACTTTTTTGGTATATTTGAATTTTATGAAAAAAAAACATGCTTACTAGAAAACTAATGGTGTTACTGGAATCTGCATGATATTATTACAAACTTCTGTATGACTTGCTTTCACAATAGTGTTAAGCATTGAATGATTAAAAAACGGTGTGCATAGAAAGGAGACTGTCAATGTCTTTGTAAATATGATGAATGTCTAAATTTAAAAGCAGAAAAAATATTTTGTATAATATACTTTTCTTAGGTCCCCTTCGTGGCCACGGTGTCAGCGTGATTGCTCGTCACCAAGTCATCCCGGGTGGGACAAGATAAAATTTGTAGCTTTTCATTTCCATATCTCAGTTTAAATAGCTGTGCGGCTAACAACAACCCTCTGCGACTAACCAGTTGTAATACTCTGATACAGACGCTGTTCCTCCTATCTCAAAATACACGATGTTTCTAATGAGTAAACTCTCACAATAACTGAACCTTACTAGCACTCATAATTTCGTGATCCTAGCTGACCGAAATATACATACCTACTTTTCTTTAGGGTGGGTGTGCTCTTCAGCATTAATGCAATATATCTAAATACCAGCGTTAGATAACTTATCAGAAAACGTGGTATATTGATTCACCGACTAATGATTACGTACTTTCCCATATTCTAAACAGAGTATTAGATGGTAGTTCTACAGAAGGGCATCGGTTGGGTTAACCATCCACAATCTTATCCTTCCTGCTATGAGACACAGGGTTAACAACTGTTGCACAAAAACAGGAGTGGGGAGTTCCTGAAGAGGACATCAATGTACTGAAAGAACCGAATTATGTGATTTGTACATACAAATAAAACCCAAATTTAGATTCCGCGCTCTGTCGAATTCGATGAAGTTGACAGGTGTGGTTTCCCTCGTGTATTACGAACATATGTCTGGTAGTTATCGTGTAATAATAATAATAAATTTATTGTCAAAAACGCGTATGACCCTGACTGCGCAATGTTTCTTTCCGATGCAGGGGTAACAAACGGCTAACAAACTCTGGCTACACAACAAATTCCCTATATACACCCTTCCCTATACACACCCAAATACACATATATACCCAGTTGGGCGGAAGATACGTGGCTGTCCTCGTAACTCGAATCACTTGTCACCATAAAAAATAAATACAAAAATACTGTATAGTATTACAAAAAATCAAGAACAAAACATTTCACCAACAACGTGAACCGATATTACATTTCGGTTGAACTGTGGCGTTGTATTTCATTCGGACGGCACTAGATTGCAGACATTCAAAACCATCTCCAACCTTCTGAGTTAACTTTTGAACCAGTCTGTTTCATTACATTGTTTCAATTACCTCTTTCGCCAAAAGTCATTAAATCTTCAATAATAATAATTTCTTGCCGCCGATGGGTGAGTGGTTACCGTAGTCCTATCACTCCCGAGCACGTGAGTTCAAACCCAGTCGAGGTCGACGTGCGAAAATCTTTCGGGTGCGTAAATCCACACACAGCATGTAGTATGATTATATACTGCATGTAAAAGATCACTGGATGCTCTCGGCAAAATTAATTCGGTGAAAAATGTAACCACGTAGAGTTCCGGCTTCCACTACCAGATGTCGAAATTGCAAATGTGGTTCCTTCCAAAGGGTCGCAGGAAAGAAAATGTGGTTCCACCCAAAGGGTTGCCCAAAGAGAAATGGACCTCAATTATCGGGAGCTGAGAGCCATTCGCTATTATTAAATCTTAAATAAAAAACGGTGTATAAAATAAAAAAATGTTAAAAAAGTGTTAATATTATTATTACTTGAACGAAGTCTATAATTTAGTGTGATCGCGACTTTTACATTTTGAAGAAAATATCTCAAGATGTTTTCATTAGTGGCTGTAAATGTAGAAAGAAATTATTTCTTCTTGATCTTGTTGCGTTGGGATGAGAAAGTAAAATGTGCGTTTCCTTCCAGGCCCCGAGGGACGTGGACTGGCGAAAAGGGAAATCCTTATCACAGCGGGGAATATACCTCTTGGATAAAGGCTTGTGGAGTGATTGCACCTTCACTATTCGAAATGGCGTCGACCTTCCTCAGGTTAGTTGAAATCGTACACAAGCTCACCTTCGAAGGTTAAAAAGTTATGGTAAAAATTGTTTTGTGAGATTTTGATGGTGATGCATGTCTTATGACTCATTCCCTGATATTGGGAATATTTATTGGAGGGACTTAAAGAAAATGGAGGGTACGATTCTTTTTGGATTCAATTAAACATTGGCAAGTTTCTTTTCCCAACATGCAAATTTGTTAAGAACAAACTTTCTTCCTCAAGAGTAAAGATCTGATGTATTTTTTGAAATGAGAAAAATAATAGAAGGATTATTTTACCCCATCTAATGGTTAAATATTTTTTATAATTTTTATCACCGGTAGCGTGCCTGCAACTTATGAGACCCGGACAGAGTATCTTTTTGAATGCTCCCTGTTCCAGCGACACATCAACCTGTTCGTATGTTGAGTTGAGTATTACGTTAAAGAATTCAAAATGTAAATTGGTAATGTATTTAATAAGAAAATCAGCTATTAGTTATTTGACTGTTATAATAATATTCTAATGTATTTAAATTCAAGTTAACGTCTTTTGAATTTTGGTGACCCATTTAGAGATCCCTTACAAGATGAAGCCTGGGCGGATCGTCCCCCACTGTTTATTAATTGGCACAAAACTCTCAAAAACCCATTTTAACGTCATTGTCTTGAACCTACGCAATCCATACTAATATTCCCGTATAAATGCGTAACGCGAAAGTGTGTCTGTCTGTTTGCTACCTGATCACAACTAAACTACTGAACCGATCGTGATGAAAGCAGATAGTTTAGATGTCCAGGGTGAACATAGGCTAACTTTTATTTGAAAAATGTGAAATAAGAAAGATATTGTTTGCCTCAAAGAGTTCTACAAAAAAGTCCGCGACAGCACATGCTTACCTACAAAACATCTTAAATTATCGATAAAACGTTATTAAAAATAGACTTGAATTTAAGAGAGTAATTTAAGAAGGAAAAAATCGATCATCATCAAATTAAATGGATTCTTTGTTTTGTGCATTTACCAAAGGTAAGAAATGTCTTTAAATAGTAAAATTTCGACCAATAGTTTAGATGTTACAAGAATTTTAATGAAATGGCGCAACCGCGTCATGCATATGAAACGAAAATTCTCTCGGCGCGGTTCGCTCGAGATGGTGTAGAGTGTACAGTCAAGTTCTCAATTAAATTTGTATTATTTTGAATTTAAAAAATGAATATGCTATACATGATTTAAAAAACCAGTATGTAAAGGTATTTTTATCCTACAATATAGATAGATTTTATTTTTTCCTTCGTAAATGATGATTAGTCTAACAATTCGGGGCAACGCCAGGTAATCAGTTTGTTCTTAATAATCGAAGAACTATGTTTAGTAATCTATATTTTATTTCAGTGGTGAGACAGTTCTTTGTTTTCTCAATCGTTAAACAATACACGGATAATGCGAGTTCAATTATCAAGGATTTGGAAACGTTTTGATTTCACAATGAACCTCTATGCTACCCTTTGAGGTAGAATGAAATTTAGTGAATATATTTAAAAACTTTTCTTAAAATAAATTTATTTTTGACATACTTATGGGAAGATTGAGAAGCGAGGAAAAATATAGGAAAGTAGGTGCAATGTTTACACTCATCTTGCTTCGTGTGTCAAGTAATGGGGGTGTAAACGGCAACATAAATTAAATGAAATATTCTTTCATCTTTTCATTTTTCAAGAATGTATTTTTCTGCCCTTTTACTTTATGAATCCATCAAATATCCCGTCTATGTTTATTTTACCGAGTATATCCGGAGAATCAAATTATGTGGTCCTTTGGAATAGGGGGTAACCAGGCCACTGCCTACTTGTGTCTATTGGATAATCCGACTATTAAATTGTTACGTTGAATAAACAAAATAGATAACGCCTTTCTCGAATTTAATGACGTACGGATAGTTTATATGAATCACGTCAGGTTTAATTTTTCTACCCTCGGCTTGCAGTCTTAAACATAATTTTCCATCGTGCTTAAGCATACGTATATATCAACATGATTTGAAGATTTCTTTAACTTTCTTTAAAAATAACAAATGGTTGGCACCATGGTTGATTGGTATATATAAATCAGTAAATTGTAAAAAAGGTATAGATTTACCAATCTTTATTTATTTATTTAGTAAAACCTTACCTCTTTTACAATTTATTGGTTTACTTTCAATGTATGGATGTTTACATTTCATAAAAAAGGAATAGAGTAATCTTTCTCACTAGAAATAGCGCAATTTTGATATTCACGTAAAAGCAGTCATTTTTAAAAAACTTTATCTTTCTCTTTTTACATTGTTTAAAATACTCTTTCCACTATTACGTTGTTTTGGAGATATCCTTGGAATTTGCGGAATTTAGAAGTGATGAAGAAAATTTAGGAGTGGGTCAGCACACGATTTCGTCACTGATTTTAACACTAATGGTATCCAACCTCTGTAACGCAGTCAGAATGCATTGTATAAATGTGACGTTTCTTATCGATAACGCTTATTCTATGGGATGGGCCATTTTAATAGACGAACCAGAAGTATTCAATTTTCAGGTTTTGGGTTTTGTATGCCACTAAGATCCTTCGAAAAGTGCTGCGGCTCCGAATACTTTTGAAGATAACCTACTTATCGATAGGAATTTTAATCTATTGACATCTAATTTTTCATGATTTGACGTGAAATGCCTAGAAATTGGAGTTCTGATTGTTGACTTCCCCTATGTAAATAATTTTTGTTTTCAGACTTTCAGATGTCATAAGTATGTACTAGCTATTGGAAGTCCCTTCTTTGAGGCCATGTTTTTTGGTCCTCTTGGCGAATCAAGTGACATTAAATTGACGGATATTTCTCCTAATATTTTTAAGATGATGTTACGGTAAGTTTCTTTTATATTTTGTCTAAAGAATTCATTGCACAATGAGCGAAACAATTTGGACAGTAAGAGATCATGAGTCTAGAAGATCAGAAATTCCGGACTACAGAATTAGATCAGTCAATTCTATCACAACTTTATGGGTCTGGGACGCTATTCCGGACTACAGCCTCTTATTAAAAACGGTCGAGCATTACTTTACCGGCAAATAACGGGAGGAAATATCGCAATAACGTAATCAATCGTGACCCGGGATTTCTCGGTTTCCTCTTGGGCAGAGGCGGATTTATACACAGCAGTGGCAGTTCTAGGCCCTAATCAAGGGGAGAGAGCTAACCAGGGAGAATTTTTGTTAACATTTATAGTTTTACAACACAAATTTTATAAATTATACCTTTAAATTAATGCATCAAATAAATAATTAACAATCTGGTATTATTAATAACAATAACTGTTATTTATTAAAGTTATTAATATGGTATTAATTTTCTTACCCGGTATTATTAATGACAACAATTATACTATTAATAACAAAAATTTTTTAACTAATAACAATTCAGTTAACACTTTTACAAAGTAAGCCATTTATCAACTTCAATTTTATCCGTTAAGAGTTCAGGTTCAATAGAGAGGGGAAGCTATAGATAGCTCCCTTAGCCCTTCCCCCGCATAGATCCACCACTGCTTACGAGGGAATGTCATCTGTATTTTTGTTACTATATATTTCGAATTTTAACTGGTTTTAATTGCTACGATTTAATTTTGGAATAACAAACGGACAACAGCACATATTTGTTAAATAACTTCTTTTAGAACTATTAACTCCGCCACTGCCTTTGGATTCTTGATCGGCATTGATGGGACTGTCCCTTGCTTCTTTTCGAAGAATAAATTAGTTTATCGCCCTCCTCCCACGTGGCCGTAGGCAGTTTGCAATGCTTTTTAGGCAATAAAGTTTAATTGTTTATTTTACATGTAACTAATTGAGAACTCGCTACTTCACTTTTGCGATATTTATAATTTTTGTGCAAATAACCCTAATTGAATCTCCTTTGACATCTATTGAAAATATTTGTCAAATTTAGAACCAAAAAGCAGTTATGTACTGCGTTTGAACACGTGGATTTACTTTCCGGGAACAAGCAAGGAACCATCCCAACAATTCTGATTAAAGAACTCTAAAGGAAGGCGGATGTAACATTTCTACGGCTCAGGGCAAAATCATGATATGCGCACCATAAAGTACAAACAAAATTCGTTAGCTGTTTGTTATTATATACACGGAATATCTACAAATATAAATTCAATAGAAAATATAAGAAGAGTTATTTAACAAATACATCATACAATAAAATTGTTTAAATTATTCCGAAAATTTTCCTTATAAATCGTAACTATTGAAATATCTAAAAATTCAAGTTTGGTAATATTATTATTAATGAGAAGGTTGAGGTTTGGCTTCATATTATTATGATCAGTTTTTGTGGTATGTTGTTTCTCGTTATTACCAATTTTACCGTTATAATATTTTATTGTTCCGTGTGTTCTCATCGAGTAAGTCTTTAAAGACGTTATATTTTTACTTTCTAATATACGTAGTATGTAGAAAGTATTGTAATCGTGAAAAAAATTCAAAAGCGAGATTTTGACGGAAATATCCGTTTTGGAGCCCCCTGATTCCGAAAAAGTTGTTTTTGGCATAACGTCCGTACGTCTGTCCGTCTGTGCGCAGCGATTCTGAGTAAATGGATGAATCAATTTAATTCACTTTTCGTATTTACGATAGATTTTACTTGCCGTCGATGCACGTCCTCTAATTTTGTTTTTGCTTTAAAACAAAGTGTACTTCACATGAAGATCAAAGTACTCTTTTGAATGTTTCTCAAAAACGGCTCGAACGATTTTGCTTAACTTTTCTGTACGTTAAGTACAATTAGTATGTACTACATCCGCATTAGTGGTATTTCGCTTGAAAGTTTGGTATAGACGCAATAAAATAATTTATATCTGCTACACTTACACATTAGGTTACTGTTTTAAGAATCTTAAATAATATTTAACTGTAAATGGACCAAGAAGACGTTGAGTACACTTTTCGCAAACTGAAGTGAAAGATATGATTATGATAAAATACATAGGAGGACAGCAAACGCACGGCAGATACAAAATACAGCAATTTCTGTCTACAATGAAATTACATTTACATAACACTTTTACGATATTTAGAAGACTGATGTGTCTTTATATGTTTTGAAATAATATTCTGAAAATTTATTTTACTTTGAAATTTCAAATAAAAGACAGTAATAAGTTCATCTAGCGACTTTGAGCTTGAAAAGGGGCTGGAAGACGACCAAAATTTAGAGGATCACACAGCAGAAATGACCTTTTCACTATAATTTTTTTTTCTCACTCTATGCCGCAGACGGAGAAACATATGAGAAAGTGTTCAATAGTTTTGCACCACTAGTTTGTATTAAGCATTTTTGCTGTAGAAACCATTTAAAGACTCAAGCTTGTGAAAAGATTAATGTACCATGCAAAAGAATAGTTCTCAAGTGCTTTAACCTTATCGAGTAATGAACAAAAATGTTGAACGAAAACATGGTGGAATTGGAAACTGGGAGCCATTATTATTCGACAACCAATATTCAGTATTCAACTGGGTCATATCACTTTTAATTTTTTAAATTTAATTTGAATTATTTTAATTTAAACAATAAAATTATTGTATCCCAGTTTTTAAACACTCAGTTATTTATGAATTAATTTTGGAATGAGTACTTTAATTCATACAGTATTAAACTCTTCTAATGTGGACACGGTTACGAGATTGACTTGTATGAATGCGTGGATATTCCGGCTGCAGGTACATTTACGGAGATGTGTTGCCGGACCTGCCCTTCGATCAAGCCCTGCACCTGGGATACGCAGCTGATAAATACCTTCTGGATGACCTCCTCCAACATTGCTTGCGTGAGATGCGGAAACAGTTGAAGCCAGAGAACGTCATCAGGGCTTATGAGTTCGCGCGTCTCACAGATTGTGATTGGTTGGAGAACGATGCCTCTGAGGTTCGAGTTGCTTTTTGTTTGCGATTCTTTTGAAGCACGAGTTCAGTAGAATCTCTGTAATCCGGTACTCTCGGGACCTGAGGCGTGATTAGGGATTTTTTTTCCCCGAACTGAAGTGTTTTATTATTTGAAAACGGGGTTACACTATGATTACAAATGATTTATATCCTTATTTACCATTACATTAAACTTTTTTAAAACAAATAAAGTAATGATAAATATCAATTTTTTTAAAATGGAGGTAAAACGGTCACAAATTACGGCAAACCTCAAATTTTGTCCGCCGCAGATGGAAAACCCTCATTATTTACTCGGTTCCGTTCATCGTTTTTGTTTCACAAACTACAAAAGAAAAGGCACTCCTAGATCATTTTTTACATTTAGACAAATCACCGAGACGTTTTTCGAAATGAAGTCTGATTGTACTACATGTTTCTGTAAACGTAAGCCAGTGTCAATGGTTCTCCGGAACAAATCGCGTTTCAGCAGACAGAACCACCGACGTTTTGGCCATCCTGCTGTGGCCCTCGTCAGGTTGCAGTCGTACTTTGGTCTGCTCGACCGTGACATTGCCCTGAAGAAGGCTACAGCAGGATGGCAGAAACGCTGGCGATTCCTTCTACGGACACGTGGTTTATCACGGACAAACATGTATGTATTTTTACCTCTTAAAAATGTATTGAAAATTCTTTTGCGCCAATAAATATACTGGAATATACTTTATGTTGCAGATGTTGAAAGATCGAACCAAGGAAGTGCTAGAGAGCGATAGTTTGTTGGATGCCGATCGATCGAGTATGGAGGCAATGCTGGATAATGATTACTTGAACCTAGATTCCGAGGTTATATTGTGGGAGTGTGTTGTACGTTGGGGGAAGAGCGAGTGTCACCGAAGAGGTAAAGGTTTTCTCGCTGTTTCAGATAGAAGCCGTTGAAGGACGTTGCCACGATGTGCGATCAGAAACTGTAGGGAGCGAGGGCAAGAGTGGACCGGCTGTAGTTTGACACAAAGAATATCAGTTTGTTTTCGATTTTCATTACAGTTTATCACAAAGAATTTTGTTATTTTGATGGAAAAAATATAATTGCTTGATAATTGATAATGTTGGTTTCTAGTGACCCATGAATCCGTAAGTCTAGAGATAATTTGAAGTTAACAAAATTATTACTTCGTTAGAAATATATTATTATAAAACGGTTAGTTGTTGTAATTATATTCATTTTTTACTGCAAATTACATCAATAAAGCAGCTTTTGTTAATCTTGTTATTGAAAATACATATTTCATGGTAAAAGGACCTTTGTCCAGATTCTGATGAATTAGCAAAGTTATTAGAGAATGTCTTCATGTGTTTGGATTTCGTAGACTCTTGGCTATTTATATATCTGTATTTGTTATGCTGTTTTCAGTCTGTGTTGCCATTTCATGGGGATCTTATTGGGAGCCATTACTCTGCATGCTGTACGAGGGGGCACCCTAAAGTAACGGGAATCGTAATACTCCTGAATCTGTCTGCTAAGCGGCGTCAACCCACAACAACGCATGTGATTTTTGTGACAGTTCTTTGTACGTCTCTGCAGAGCACTCGTGACTCGTCGACAAAATCAGTAACCTCGTAAGTGAAAATCGATGCAAAGACAAAAGACAAACTCGAAGACTTATTCGAGGTGCCCTGGAGGTCAATTTAGCGCATTTTGATTGATGATTTAGAAGTGCGAAGATTGGCAGAACAGTTTCCTGCATCGTGGCAATGCTCCCGCGAACACGACTCTCAGTTTTCGTCAGTTTGTAGCCTCAACGAAGAACATTGACCCATGCACCCTATTCGCTACATTTAGATCCCTGGGACTTCTTCCTGTTCCCTAGGATGAACAGAGACTTGAAAGAAAAGTGTTTCGCCGATGTCGACGACGTAAAACGCCATGTCACGACTGCGCAAGCACGTATCGATGAGAACGAATTTTAAAGGTGTTTTCAACACTGAAATAAACGTTTGGACAAATGAATTTGTGCTAATAGAGAGTACATTGAAGGTGATTAAAATTGTATTTAAAAAAAATATAGTGCACGCATTTTATAAAGAAATTCCCGTTACTTTTGGGTCCCCTCTCGTAGATCCCTTGATGAACGTTAAAATCAAAATAAATATTTGGTAGTATTCGATATAACGACTTAAAAATCCAGTCTTAAGAGGACCTAGTCTTGGAAGTGATGAGCACATTAAAGCCATGTTCATTGGACTGCTGAAGACGAAGGGTTTTGTTTTAAGAGTTTGTTGATGCGCAGGTGTCCTTGATGAAGGCGAAACACTGCGTAGAGTGTTGGATCCTTTACTTCCCTACATGCGATTTCTCAGTATGACTGCAATCGAGTTCTCCGAAGGACCAGCGGCCAGTGAGATCTTATTGGAGAAAGAGAGTCTAGCCATTTTGATGCACATCGCTTCAGCTAACGCCCCCATCGAAATGCCCGACAACTTCTCTACTCTGCGCTGCAAGAGATCCTTGTTCTACGACGTCAATGAGAGAGAAATTGATCACCATGTGTTCCAACTGTACTTCCGAGTGAATCGCCCTTTGCGCATCCTGGGTTTCGAGTTCTGCAAGGACGGGGTTGCGGACTCGCATACTCGGGCGTGCGTGTATTGCAGAACAGATACAGACTTAACATATGACGCTTACCATTACATGAACACATCTCCGGAAGGAGCAAGGATATTGATGTTTGGAAACTGTTTGGATGTGAAGAGTAAAGTGTTATACGAAATTAATTTCACTTTTGATAGCTCCAGACGCACGTGTTTTCAAGGCAGTTTAGTTTCCCTTTCTGATAAATACTGGCTGAAAAACACTGAGCATACTCAAGCTGTGTTCTTTACTCTCTCTTAGATGTTCTTTTTCTGAATTTTTTATTAATGTGCGAATTTTCTTTAGATTTACGTAGTTCTATGTGTGTTTTTATTCATCCAGATATGAACCATCGAAGAAACATTTGAAATATGATTTACAGTTTATAATTTCTTAAAGCTGTACATTTTTTTTATAGAAATTTATGAACAAACAAGAGAATAAAGTTTTTGTCGACGATACTGCCTTGATGAATTACGTATGTGATCATAAATTATACAATTCCATTATGCTGACTTAATTTCAATCTTTAATTACTATCACTCATCGAGTATCTACCATTTACGATCTTTCCTTACTACATTTTGTCTATTTTTTCAGTTTTCTTTAAATACTGGGAATTTTTAAAGAAATTAGCCTGGCGACATCAGTAACCGAACCGAGTCTGTTCCCTCGTGGAAACGCTTTTGGTGTAGACGTAGCATATGAACGTTATTGCTTTGTTCATTCTTCCATTTCGACTTACCTGAAACGATAAGATCTTATGGTAGAAGAGATAATAAGCATGTATCGTTATGTTACCTTTATTTTCTCTTTCTTCAATAGAGTTAATTGTCCGTTCGTAGATCTAGAAGATGGGGAGCACCTTAAAAACAATCTAAAATTATCAGTAAACTATAGCTTCCTAGCTACCAGAAATGAGTATAGTGACTTCCTGATAACGTGTAAATTAAAATTGACCTCCTTGGAGATAAAGACAACCCTTGAAGGAGGGTGGAAAAGGGACGAAGGAAAAAATAATTAAAAGGTCCGATTTGCATCGGATCCATAGTTTCAAGGTGCCTGGGTTGTAGAATATACTACCAATGCTGTTAAGTTCAAATTTAGATCAATGGGTCACGGTACTCTTATAGCTGGGAAAGGGAAGGGAAAGACGTAAAAATAACGTAAGACGATCAACATTAGGGTCGAAACTATAGTTTTCGTCTTTTTTAGATGAACGATCATACTCCTGCTGCCACTATGCAACCGTTCAGACCATAAAAGGTGCACGACGCCATTAGAGGTGGGGGTTGGGAAGAGAGTTGTACAAAAAATCTCGAAAATGGGCGGTATTTAAATATAATCCCTAGTAGTGTTACTGAGATGAACAAGGACACTTCTTGTTTTGCTGGAATTGGGTCATCATTGAGGGGGGGGTAACCACAGAATCCCCATTGGTGGAGTGGGAAGGGAGTCTCATGGAATTTAATTTAAAAAACCCTGTTATTTGTGTTTCATCCATATATTTCGTGACCTTTCGGGTGAACAGTGACATAATACCGTTGAAGAACAAGTTCAGCACCAAGTTCAATATCCCTAACACTCCTGAGGATGAAGTGGCGTGCTAGGATAATTGGTAATGTTTCGATTGGTTTCCCTCAAGGCAACTTATGTTGCTTGCTCAAGGTTGGTTTCGCCCAAATTTATTTATTCTTGCTTCCGGAGGTGGAAATCAAAATGTTGTGTACAATAAAGTTTTATATAAATTTATAGGTATGTATCTGTTGAGATTTAGAAAATACAAAAATTAACCCAAAAAATCTACGAGCCTGATTTTGAAAAAATGTGGGGGAAAATGAAAAGGTATGACCAAAGAGGACTCAAACAATGCGTTTTTAATATAAAAAATTCCCACTCCTACTCTAGACAGATGTCGGTCCGGTACCTTGCACAGTTCAACAGCATTCCTGAGATTTTGGAAAGACGTGTTACTAAAGTCATGAGAGGAATAATAAAGTAAATATTCTATTCGGTAGTATTTGATTGAATTAATATGAAATACGAATAAATGGGTTTTTGTAAGATAGTAGTCAGATCGAATTCATATTACCCTATTAAGAAAATTCCAGTAAATTGTCTTTGATACTTCGTCCTCATTCGATACTTGAACAATAAAGTAAATAATCGATCTTGAAAATTACAATTGCTGAATGATACAAAGAAATGTATCTTTTTTCTAGATTGATAATGTCATCTATTCTCTTCTCTCTGTAATACTGTAGGGCCCCTCTTCAAATCAGTAGAAGGAGGGTTTTAATCTTAAGTCATTAAATATACGTAGATTTGATTACTGCTGATTACTAATTTGCCAAGACCAAATAAATGGTCAAATAGTTGACGGAGTAAAAATAGAAGTATTTTGAATGATCGCACAAGATCATTTATGCGACATAATAGTATGGTTGAGATTGGAGTCCGTCATTGATGGTCTTTTTATGCGCGTAATTAAAAATAAGTTTATTACTACGCGTCGCCGCTATCCTGTCATTTACTCGTCACAAGTCCAGCTATTATATACTTTGACCAATGTCGTTAAAACAATAGAAAGTGGTGAAAATTCATAACTACCTTTTAACATAAGATTCATGACGCTGTAGACCTCAATTTTTTAGCTTTCCTAACCGATCTGAAAGCGCCCATACACGATCGAAGTTATTTGTCAAACGTAGTCCGCCCATTAGGGGTAAAACATTAGCGGTAAGAAACAAAAATAGTTTTATGTCCCTCCTTGGCTCAGGTGGTGGCGTTCTATCACCTCACCAAGTCATCCGAGGTTCAATTCCCAGTGGAGCCAGAAAAGATTTGGAGCTTTTCACATTAACATCCCAGTTCATATAGCAGTGACTACTGAAAAACGAACCCTCCTTCCACTATCCACCTCTTCCTAGTATCAATAACTCTTTTACTAACATAGAAATCTCTTAGATTGCGGTGAACCTCACCGCCAGGTAACAGATTAATCATGTTATGTTTAGGTAACAGATTAATCATGTGAGACCACCTCAGAGGTCTTTGGGTTTCACAAGTTGAATGAGAATGATAGACGGACCCGAGAAGCGAACGGGATGGCGCAGTCGGTAAGCGCATGAGCGCGTAGAGCTCAAGGTCCCGGGTTCGAGTCCCGTCTACCATTTTCATTCGACGTAACATGATTAAACTCTTTTATTATTACTAACAACTACTACTAACCCCTCCACGTGGGCCAACAACTTGGTTAACCCAGCTAAGCGACCCACCTACTAACAAAAGCCTTCCACCCAACTCCTACCTCCTATCGCTCTATGTAGATAAGTTTCAGTAGCACGCTACATTTCTCATTTAGAAACACTACGATAATGAAATAGTTTGCTACTTGGTTACCTACGGAATATTTAACAAATTTGATTTATAATAGATTACAATGTACAGTTATTTAACAAGTACGCACTATTAGTAAAGTGTTTTTAGATATGTTGGAATTTGTGTTTTGAGTTGTAATGCAGGAGGGTTTTTAGTGGGTATGGCTGAGTCTTTCGGCGAGTCCCACACGCGGGGAGAGTCATGTTGGCTCTCCCTAGTGCGTAACTGCATTTTCCCTACCTGAACAAGTTTTAAGGGCTCTAATGACCTCGCTGTTGACGAGCCCTAAAGCCCCACAAAAAAAAAATCACTTTATTGCTCCGAAAATATAGCTAATTAATCATAACTATTGAAATCACTGACAATAAGAGATTAATACTAATAGAATAAATGACAAGGTGTCCGCGTGGTTCAGCGGGTAGAGCTCTGAGTAGCTGGCTGGATGGCTCGATCCCGTGGAGTGAGAATTTTACATCACACCTCAACTTACAGACTGACTCAGCCTACTGCAAAATGAGTACCGGGTCTATGCTGGGGTCAAATCGGCCCGATTGAGATGCTGGTCACGTCTCCTCCTTGTAGCGCTGAGGCCTAGTAATTGCGGAGCTCCACACTCTGTGAACCCCATGGGCACCTTCAGGGCATGTTGCGGGACAGTTAGACTTAACTATGAATGATAATACTGCCGCCTCTAGACCCTTACCTAATGGGTCTAGATATGAATCCGTCTCTGCCCGAAAGAAAATTGGAGGAAAACTTGGATCAGGACAGTATTTTCTGAAACAATGGCAGATTCAGAACATGATGACTGTTCGTCAAAACCTTAATGTCCAAACATGTCTCAGATATTGTATTAACTTCAAATTTTCACACGTCAGTAAAAACATTTGTGTGATACTCTCTCCAAGTTATTTCGAAATTTCTGTAAGGATTTATTTGTTTTATTTTTTCTTTATTGATCCAGTGTGTCAATTTAATACTAATGGATTCTCTAGTTTAAACAAAAGTCAAATGTTTACTGTGAACACTGCAGAAAATGAGTCTCACTAAATTTTGGCGAATTTTATTCTGCGATACAGTGGTATTTTCCTCTACAGCGGAAGAAACAGTTATATAGAAAATTAATGGAAGATAAAACATGAATGTCTTTAGTTTTGTCTGCATTTTTTTCTACCTTATACCCGCCCCGCCCGCAGATGATCCCTGTTGAGTGTGTCGCTATCAAAAATAAATCCACACCATTAAGTTTTAATCAATTAAGTTAACAACTTCCAAACATGCACTAAGGCCCAATTTCACCAAGTTCGTTTAATGTCTTAAACGAGATTTTCTGTGCAGTAAATCGTGATTATCAAAATGCGCGTTCCACCATCTTCGATTTACGAGAAAATCGCGATTAACGCTTAAACGTTCGGGGACCCTTCGATTACCAGCGCAAATCGCGATTTTCTTCAGAACTGCGAGAAATATGGCGTCCATTTTGTTTGTTTGCTCGTAGCTCGGTTTATAGGTTATGTTCAGTGGCACGAGGGAGGCCCGCTGCTGCCTATGGTGTCCTTAGGTGGCGGTAGTGAGCAACATGATGCGTTTTCCTCCCGTCATTTGTCTTCAAATTACCCATAATGCACTGTAAAACTACTACCAACCCAGAGATTCTTCAGAAACATTGAGCAACTTAATCGACGATTAGTTTTGCTTGGTGAAACGCATAAAATATAATCGCGATTCCATTTACCTAATCACGTTTAAGGAAATCGCGATTATTCTACATTTGGTGAAATTGGGCCTAAGACGAAGTTCGTGCTTTTTCAACTACTAGTACTGGTGATTGTGACACATTTTTGTAAATTGAGAAAATTGAGGTATGACGTATTTTCGAAGCAATTCGAATATTCAAAGCATGTGACAGCAGTTTGGTAAGTAAAATCGTTGGATTAACACTTTTCAACTGTATTTCCTGTGCCAATAAAGTAAATTTGCTAGATGACATGCTATGCTGATTCCTTGTATAGGAGTGAAATGGTTAAACTATTTTATTGATATTAATTGTAAGGTTATTAGCTCCACACAAAAATTCACAATATTATCTAATTACTGATCACTTCATAGAAAAATAATTTTTGGATGAACTATCGATTCATCTAACATGAATCTGGGTAAGGGAGTGCGATGATTCAATGGAAGACGGTTCAATGTTCATTAAATTTTTTATTAATTTTTTCGAGAGAGATTCATTTACACTTATTCGCGCAATAAACTTGATAACACGTCTGCAAAAGCTCATTACTTTTATACAAACATTTTGAAGTGCTACATAACCATGTTTTCCATGCATGCATAAACATCGTTCCGGTTAACACTCACTCGAGCTCGTGCTTCTTACAGATCTCAGAGACGAATCACTACGAAAATGCACATATCTTCAGAACGAAGCAACGAGACGAGAACGTCCTCAAATTGTTCAGAACACTTCCAGAGTCGCCTCTATGTATTCATTTCTCTATTTGCTAATGCTTTTGACATATCTTCGTAAAACATGAGGAAAGAAGATATTGTTTTCATAATTCACTATGTTTATAGAATGGTAAATATCTTCAAGACTATAGGGAACAAAAGGTGTTGTGTATAACAGAGGCTATCATGTCTGTTGTACATCATCATTTTTCTCGAAGATTCATTTCTATTTATTTGGGACGTTATATGGATCATCGATGCAAGGAATAAACACATTATCACACAAAAAAGGACTTTTATGCGCTGGAAGTTCACTTTGACTGCAGGAAAGTTAAGTTTCATTCACCGATTGTTCATACGATTTTCATCTACCAATGATACCTACAAAGGAACTGCACGAGTTCTACGCTCATGTGATGAGCAGGAAGATTAAAAATATACGGGAAGCTTCTAACAAGACGAAAGCGACAAGAGGGTTTTATTGACGTATTGGTAGCACTATGCCATCTCATGCGCCAGGGCCTTCCGAAGGCGGTGCTGGAGGCGGCGATGGCGCGCGAGGTAGGAGACACGGCGCCAGCGGCGCGCAGAACGGCGCCAACAGCGCGGAATACGCCGCTGCCGCAGCCGCAGGAGGCGGAAGGTAACTGGCGGCCGCCAACAAGCCCTGGCGCTGCGCCAGCTTCAATCGCGCCGTCAGTTGCTTTTTCCATTTGGTTCGTCGGTTCTGGAACCAAGTCTTGATCTGCACTTCCGTCAATCCCAGCGCCTTGGAGAGTTCCAAGCGCTTACTCACACTCAGGTACTTATCCAGCTTGAATTCTGCTTCCAAGCGCTCCAGTTGTTTGGCGCTGTAGGCTTGACGCGGCTTTCGGTCAGCACCTGGACGCCTGGCGCGTCGCCCAGATGCTCGAGGAGCTGAAACAGAAACACCGCAACTCTTCTTCAGCCCAAAGATATCAATTATGATGTTTAAAAAGTTCAACGAGAAAGAAGAAATACATTAGATCTCATGCATCTCAATCCATGTCAGTTGCTTTTACAAAACTTGATAAAAGAAACAGAATTAGTTGATTTCGGTGGTATTGAGGAAGAGGAGTGTACATCTGGGTATGATGAAATACAAAAATTGGAAGAAATAGTGCAGAAACTGGGAAATACAAGGCATCTAGTTTTGATCTCATAACATACGAGATCAATAAAAAGGGAGGGAAAAATTTGTGGAAAACATTTTTGATTTTATTCAACAAGTGTCTAGAAAGGCTTATTCCCCAAAAGTTGGAAAATAGCACAATTAAAACTATTTTTAAAAGGGAAAGACAAGGATCCCAGGTCACCTAATTTGTATAGACAAAATGTCTCCTCACTATTGGGAAGATTTTGAACAAAATGCTGACAGAGAATACGTTATTTTCTAGAACACCACCAAAAAATTACTCAAGGACAATATGGCTTTAGACGAGGTGGAGGCACGGAAGAGGCGTTACAAAGCGCAAATAAGTGAGTGACAATCAAAACATTGCATATGTGTTTTTATAGATATAAAAGCAGCATTCGACAGTGTGGAGTGGAAGTTAGCTTTAGATGATATGAAGATGGGACTACCTGACTATATAAGAAAAATGTATAAATCCTACTTTGAAGGACGTTACAAATATTTGGAAATGGGAGGGACGAGAAAAATTAAAAAAGTAACGCGCGGTTGCCCTCATGGATCTTCAAGTGAACCAGTAATATGGAATATTATTAAAAATGATTTATTATTATTGCTGGAAGAGGAGAATATCGGTAATATCGCGATATTAGCAGAAGGAGATAGTTGGGAACAAGTTGAAAGTAGAACAAATGAAATTCCAGTGAAATGTTACAAGTGTCAAGAGTTATATTTAGGAATCTGAAAAGAGAAAACAAAAGCAATATGGTTTGGAGGATCAACTAGAGATGGAAGAAGGGAGCCGATAATACCAATCGATGGATGTAAGTTAAAAATAGTAAGGCACGCAAAATTTTTACGTGTAGATATCGATGAAAGGTTACTCTTCAATCAAAATTTTGATTACGTGGAGAAAAAAGTGAAGAGGGTTGACTATGCTCTGCAACGTATAGGGAATGACTGATTCAATATCGAGGACATAGATCTGCTCGTTTTATACAAAGGTGCGATACGATCAATAATGTGTTATGGAAGTACTATCTGGGGCCATTGTGTTGTACGACAGTACGAAGAAAAACGTTTCACAAAGTTGGAGCGATTATGCTTGTTGCGGTTAAGTGGGTGTTACCATACGGTTTCCACCGATGCTTTGCAGATTGTAACTGAGGTGATACCTATCGACCTACATCTACAGAAGGTAAAGTTTCGAAAATATTGATAGATAGAGATGACAGGGTTAATAAACATTAATGGACAGGAATTAAAAAAAGAAGACAAGAATGCGAGAAGACTTATAACATCAGCTTTAATGGAAGCTTGGCAGATATACTGGACAAATTCAGTTAAGGGCAGAGAGACATATGTGTATATAAAAATCGTTCAGTTCGTGACGAAAAGCAGAAAATGGTTCCAGACTTGCAATGTATTTAAAGAGTTTATAACAGGACATGGGAAGTTTAGAACTTACCTCCGAAGAATAGGGAAAATTGATAATGATGTGCATGCCAGAAAGGTGAGGAAACTGCTGCCCATGGGATTGTGAGGTATATGGAGCGGAGAGGGCACAATTCTTGAAAAGTTACTAGAAAATTGATGTGTTAAATTTAAGAGATAGGGAACGTATATTCAGTAGTAAAGAAAAAATTGATATCTTTCATCAATTTGTGATAGATGTAGGGACTATTAGGGAACTATTCACAGATTAAATAACGCAAAAGAAAAACTCAGTATTATAAGAGATGTATTAAAATTGATTCTTGTAATGACTGTTGTTGAAGACAGGGAAACCTCTTGGTGATAAATAAATGAACAAAAAATCATGTTTGTATAGTCATTTATTAAAAAATTGGTGAAATCAGGATAGTTGATGAAATAATAAATAGAACCACAAAAGAGAAAGATAATGAGAAAACTAAATAATTATTACATCTCTTTACAATTATTACATACGGTGGGACAAATCAAAAAAGGAAGGAATCTCTTAAATATTTGAACAATGTTAACTTTGCACTAAAAATAAATTATGGTTCGATCCTCTCAAAGAAACTATAGAAATATTAACTAGACACGGTAATTTGAATTCTTTCCTGAAGAAAATGACAATATTAGACTGTGAGGTGAAGAAAATACAGATCTTAATCATGTATTGGACTGCAAACTATATGGACGAGAATGAGGGGCATGTTTAGAAAAGTTACGACAGAACGGGGATCTTAAAATGACAAATTGGACAAAAATAAGCACAAAGAAACTTGTGGAATACACTTGTAAAATATGTACTATACGAGACTTTATTAGGACATAGAGGGTTTAAGAAGAATCTAGTTTAGCAATAAAACAATATCGAAACTATTTAAGAAGCCAAATTATCATTAGAAAATAACCAAGAAAAAATACAAAATGAGAGATAAACTATTAGATAACAAGACGCTCATAATGGCTATATTGTGTACGGGGTTGAGAAAAGAGAAACTTAAATGTAAATAAATAAAAAAAAATACATATTTCTTTAGGATAAGCAAAAGAGACCACCCACGGAGTATGTGTAGGAAGGAAGTACAAACAACTAAGTATAGTTTATGGGATTCCTAAATGCATGGGCAAGGAAATGCAAGACATCTGAGACAATTAAAACAAAGAGGAATAATGGATTTGTGAAATAAGGAACACTGAATGACAACCAATATTATGAAGCATATCGAGGTCACGTAAGAGAAGTTGAACTGAGAATAGAATTGAAAATAGCATGACAAAAGATGAGATGAGAAAATATTTTTTAAGAGTACTAAGTTTTGATGAAAATGGCGACGATCCGGGAATCAAACCCGGGTTCCTGCATTGATTGCAGGGGTGTTAACCACTACACATGACCGAAAATTATCACATATCTTCTTGACGTGTTGGGTACACGGAAGAAATATATGCATTACGAACCTTAACACGTAGGTACGTGTAAAACCGGTAATTGAGTGCACACTGAATAGTGTACTGCCTGGTTCACCTATCTCCTGTCCGGAGGAGTGTCTCAGGTCTTCCGGCGTTTAGGTCTGGGTAAAAATGGTGTACAGGTGTGGAAGGTGAACGGGTGGTGTAATGGTTAACACCCCTGCGATCAAAGCAGAAGTCCCGGGTTCGATTCCCGACTTGTCGCCTGTATCACCTGACCGAAAATTATCACGTATCTCCATGTGTAGGGTACACAGAAGAAATATATGCACAATATGAAGTTTATTTTCTCTTTCATTAGAGAACTGCAATCCTATTATCCGTTTATTTTTTAAATTTTATTTTATATTTATTAGTTATCTCTACAGACCCTATACATCATTCCTAACACCAGGGTGTTATTGCTAAATACAAGTGTTACATCTTTCCGTAACATATCTATCAAAAATTTCTTCTTTCCCTTACTATTCTGCTTCTTTCGTTTCCTCGCTTCTACTATTTGTTACCAGCTTCTTTTAATGCATCCCTTATCGTCACAACTTCTGTTAAAAATCTTGAGATAAAGTCGAATTTTCCTTTTGTATCCATGCATCCCTTCTTTTTTTTATTTTCCGTTATATAAATAAGGCAATCGTCAGTTTATAACAGTTCGAGATGTGAAAAAGAATGACCGTTCAACAAATGATGACCACGTACGTAGCCAGAGAGAGGGCGGGGGAGTTTTGAGGATCTGTACCGCTCTCGAAATTTTGTATCAGTTTTAATGAAAGTACTTAATTTTCCAATTGTTAATTAATTAAAAATATGTATCAAACAGTTGAAGAAATAAAATGTATTTTGAGAACAAATAACTAACGATCAATACATTTTTGGAGAGAAGTATGGAATTAGCTGGCTACTGGCGTCACGATTTCTTTAGTTTCACGACATCATGATCGCTTTATTATCATTTACACAATTTTGGGAGTTGTGCGTCTTTTGTGAATGCTATCTGCAATGGCTGTGAAAGACGAAAGCGTCCAGAAAATTCCTCTCCTCTTTCTGTTTGCTTCTCCTTCTGTAGACACATTCTATTCGCAGTCAAAACGTCTCACAATCAACTCCTTCCAGGAAGCGGCAGTTAGGACCTAAGTGTCAACGGCGCTCGTAAGTGCCATGTCCTCACTGTCATCTAGCCTCTCTTACTTCTCCCCATTCCCCTTCCTCTCCCCTCTCCCCCACTTGCGAGAATGTCTCTATGTTGGTCTCTAAAGTTTTCTTTTATTTTGTGGACATAGACCGAGTCGTGATCTTCTCCCGTGAAAATGACGTTTACTCCTCTATCAGGGTCGTACGCAAGTGGGATAGAGGAATTTTGACGAAGGGAATCTCAAACTCATTCGTTTTACAGTTGAGCGTCTATTAACCGAACTAATGTGGTCATGGATGGTTCGGATAACCAAAATTCACCTTGTTAGGTGGTGGCTTCCCACTTAGAAGCTTACGAACAAAAATTATTTGAGAGGAAATACTTAATCTTTAATTTCTTAAATAAGATAACATTATTTCTGTAGAGCTGACTGGGAAAATGTAAGAATTATGGAGAAGGGATGGATGAAAAAAATAACAGACATTAGTAGAAGCGTGGCAGATTTGATGGGAGAAGAGTGCCAAAGGAAGGCTGACATATAAATTTATACCGGACATGACATTCACCCATAAACACAGGAGCTTCTTCTAGCCAGAAGATGCAATGGCAGAATGGTAGTTTCAATAATTACTTTAAAAGGATCAAACGGAGGGATGATGGGACATGTCGTTGCTTGCAAGGAGATGAAACAGTGGATCATGTTATTTTGGAATACGAGTTATAAGTGTTGAACGAGGGCAGTATTTTGCAGAAATGAAATCTTAAGAACGGAGACAATAAAGGGAATTGCGAGGCGTTAAATACATATATAACACGAAATTAAATAAGGTGTGATAAACTAGTCACGTAATGTAATATGTCATATAATGAAAGATGTAATACAATGTCATGTAATGTCTCACGAAGAAGTTATGAGTATGACCTCGGGGAGGACAGTAAGTTAAGTTACAGTCCTTAAGCAAAAAGGCACCATCCCATTTAGTTCTAAACAAATGATCCAAAAGCAGCGGTGGGTTTAACATTTCTGCGCTCCTAAGCATAATTCGCCACTCCCCCGCAAAAAAAAAAGAATAAAATAGTTATACACCGAACGAATTGTGCGATCAACTTCCGATCACATTTTGGTTGCCGGTGCCAGATATATTTTTAATTGTAATTTTATGCATTAATAAGTCGTTCTATAGTTGTAGTACATTTGCTGCAAGTAAACATGATACGCCTCTACGAATAAAAGTTTTCAATACAGTACTAAAGTCATGCGAATCTAAAATTTCTCATTATTAACAGTTTTTAAGCAAGAATGGGGAACATTTCTTACATCTGTAACTTTCATGCGTAACTGAAGAAAAGTGTGCCATTTGGCACAAAACTCCTTTCTCCCTTCCGTGTCATAAAGTAATTCGCCTATTTCAGGGTGAGAATCTTGAGAAAGTCAGGAAAACTCAAAGACTTCCCATTCACTGACGACCGAGCTTTCACACAATTTGCTCTTTCCACAGAAGACTATATCTACTGTGTTTTACGGACTATTTTCTGAAACAATGCAAGTGGAAAATTCTTTTAGACGTGAAATTAATGAAATAATGTATAATTGGGTAAATCGCGTCTTAAAATAAATGGTTGTTAAATGAACGGAACGGTTCCATAAAAAGACAAGTACTAATAAATATTTGAAACCTCCATTGTATGAAATTTATCTAAGATTCCCGAAGTATCTGCAAATTAAAAAATAAAATAAAAAATATAAATTATGAATTAAATTTTTAATTTAAAAAAAATAGAAGACTGATTTATAATTGACTGATTATAGTTACATTAAAAAATTTACAGCACATGTCATTATCTTAAAAATTCGTCAAAGTTTACTGAATGTGCATAAATAAATTTATTTGATTTTCTATTTAATTAGTTCTTTAGACTTATGTATTTTTGATGTTTAATAATAATAATAAACTTTGAGATCCTGAATTATGATAGGTTTTGTATTTCATTAATTTATGTGAAACAGTGTATGACCTCATGGCAGCTACTTATCTAAATGCACAAATCAATCTACACAATAATTATTATCTCAGTGAATTAAAGTCTGACAATAATGATCTAAGTATCAAAGTGAGTCAGTGGTCAGTTCTGATTCATGTCGACACAATTTTTTACTGAAACGAAAGAAACCAATAATGTGTGACGCGCTTTTTGATTTGATAATGAAATCGTGTGGGAGAGCGTGTGCTGCCAAGCAGAAGCAGGTAACAGACCAGGGAGCCAAGGGTTGGGGTTGTGAGACGGGCGACTGTTTGAGAGAGTCTTCAAAGCGACTATTTGGAGGAAAAATCATCGCTTGCCACTCCAAAGGAACACTTCTGGGAAAAGCGTTTTGTCATGTTTGTTACTAGATCCCTCCCAATGAGGAATTCACTCACAAAATGCATTTTTAACAGTTCGCGTCTCCGTGTTAATCTCGTCAATGTTCAAATAACACGCTTCTCAAAATGTTGGACACTTCCAAATACTAATGGAAAACACAATTAAAGAAGCTTCTCTCGAATTGTGCTGCACGATTCTTCAAATGTGTATACAAAGCTATTTAATACCGATGTAATTATTAAGTCGAGGGAAGACAAAAATATGCAGTGTAGTAGAAAGTAATATAGTATTATCGTCTTGTAGAGAAAGAATTGATGCAAAGGCGGACAGAGGGTATTTGTATGAAGCGCCGCGGACGCAAACAAAAGGCGTAACACGAGCACGAGTCAAACTGCGGATTTGAAGCAACAGATAACTTTGGTTCACAAATTCATTCGCAACTTGCATATTTCATTAATTTGTTTGAACGTCCAGGTGATTTTGTTCGTAAGTTCAAAATCTTTCTCGTTTGTATGATACGTTGATCATCCATCTGTCCTTGAGGAAACGATAAAAAGGACGCCTGGAATATGTGTAATTTTTAATCAAAACTGTCCGGTGATTTCGATCACTTATATCCTTTAATTTGTTATCGTGAACTTAGAAGGAAAAAAGTGAATTCTTTGCAAGTAAATTGCTAATTTTATTTGCGAGTAATTATGGAGCTTTAAAGTACTCGAAAAAAGTATGGATGAGATGCCAGAACAATCCTTAGAAAAATAAAAAATAAAGTGAGGATAATTGATTGACATTTACATTTAAGTGAGCGTGACATTGATTGGCGGCACCGAAGTCAAGTTGTAGCTTCTGAAACATAGTGGGTAAATGATTTATTTGTTTCATATTTTTTTGGCAATGTTTAGGCCATGAGGTCTGCTCTTCCACCTAACAGTGACTCCGCTGAGGGAATTGGGAAAGAGAGATGTTGGGTAGCCCGAGACCTTATGGTACCGAACCGACATTTGTCTGGTGAGGGAAACCCCTCCTGAATCCTCACCAGCAGGGCTCTCTCACTCAGAGGTATCACGGAAGCGAAGACGCTACCACTTGACCACCCCTGTGATTTGGGCATTCAACCCAGGTTAGTCGTATTTATCAAGCATTATATTGCAAGTCTTAGGTTCATCGTAACAAAAGATTTACTATCAATTTGGTGCACCTAAACTCTTTAAACACTTTTCTTTCTTTAACACTACGTGCAAATAATTCGCTTTTGTTCAGCTATCTTATTTTCCAAACAAATAAGGCGTCCCACATGAACCAGGAGAAAGTCGAGTTAGGATGTTGTTGATGCATTCTTCTGTCACTAGGAATTTTTTTCGTTACACGACCATTTATAGATAGGTTCCGTACATACCTCACTCCCTTAGCTTCACATCTTATCCATGATGTTCTTGGTTTCAATATCAATAATCTTATGTGTCCGTCCATGACAAGTTCTATTCCTTGAAGTTCTCAGCATTGTTATGTATCAACATTTAGTTACAAGTAGGTCACTAAGATTCACCTCCTCCCTATTAAGGAACTAATTCGTTTTGAAAAGAACGAAATACAAATAATCCAACGAGTCAATGATAGAGTCTTCTCAAAACGAACCAATGCAACAAAAACTTACATTGCCCAAAAACAATATTATTGTTGCGTTTGTTTCAACCAAAGGTTGTATCAAATTTCGCATTTTCAAAGTTGTTATATGCTTGTTTTATGAATAACTACTTGAACATAATCACTATGTGAGTGATTTGTATACCGTGACATCCGTAATAGGATATTCCAGCTGCGGTTTTTATGATTTTCTTGGTCTCTCAGGGGGTTGAGAGCGATAGGCCGGGACTCGAACTCGTGATCTCCTACTTTGATCGCAGGGGTACTATTCTCTGTGTCACCCGTTTCGCCTCGCGAAACCAGCGTATCACGAGGTCCCGGGTTCAAATCCACACCCGTGGCCATTTTCATCTTGGTTCTCAGAAACGATCTGTAATGATTAGCATCTGTATCCAGCCCAGTGTGTAGTGGCGAAGAGGAACTGTGCAATTACAGCAGTCGCGAAGGATGAGATTGTGGTATTCCACCCCTACTAGGTCCCACGCATTAGTTACACCTCTTAAGCGGCTGAATGGTGTCACGCGATCCCGCTTGAGTTCCAATTTTCCTTTATGGAAGTCCGTGTCCGTAGCGTACCTGGGCGGGAGCGAAGTCGGATGCGCGGTGGGGTATGCATGTACATATATATATATAAGTAAATTAAGATGTATATATATTCCAATTTTATTGTAACTGTAAGATAACTAATAGTTGAGCGTATTAAATGAAACACCAATATCATATAATTTTTGTTACCTCAAATATAGCATACAAACACGTTTCAGTACGGTTTGTGGAGGTTCCAAATGACTCCGCCCGACGCTGCATTAGGTACGTAAGCTACTAGTCTGTCGTGACAATAATGAGATGTCAATTTTCTAATGTTTCTTTAAAAATCCAATGAAAATTTTAAAAAATTATAGTGAAAAAAGTTGCTACATACTGCATATGACCACTTTGAAGACAATAATCTAAATTAATCCCTGGAAGCAAACAAGGGACCATCCCAACAATTCCGATCAAGGATCCTAAGACTGATGCGTATTGAAAAATTCCGCTCAACCCTAAGAATAAAAATAGTTAGTCACGTGTCATAGTATCAACACAATACCAACAAATTTGTATTTAATAAAATAAAATGATATGTTCGTCGAATAAGCTTCGGAATCACTACTCGCCTTTTACTAAATATGTGTGCTCGATATTACTTTCTTGGAAATGGATCTATGGAACTTTTTCACTCCTTCGGGCTCCAGCGAAGTGAGATGAAGAATGATACATCTCTTCATGATACTTTCTCTCTCGCTGATACTTTTTTGTTTTGTTCATTGTACAGAGTATCCCAGAGCACCCGTCCAGCCTTTTAAAGCTCAGAGAAATAATTTTGCTGAAAATCTTGTAATTCGATATTACTAGCTTTTATTTTCTCTATTAAATGGTGATAAGTAACTGTACAAAAATAAGAGGAGGACAGCGTTGGGGGAGGAACCGTCAAAATTCTACTTTTTATGGCATATTTTCATTTATTTTACTTGTTTATGAAACGTTTTTTGTTTGCACGTGGCAACGCAATAGAACAAATTAAATCAATTGCGCACATTTTTGTAACAAATTTTCCACATATCTTTAAATTTATGGTTAACATTTTTTAAAAGCCTTTTTCGTATTTTATTAATTATTAGTGACTTTTATTAGTTATCATTTATGCTCGAAACATGGCTTATATTAGGCACATAAACGTTATACTGTGGTTTCGTGGTATTCGTCTACATTTTATCTAATTGTTGTAGTATTTTTATATAAAACTTCAAAAAGTTCCTCAAATTTTATTTGAAGAATTTGCAAATGCAATTAAGACCATAATATAAATTTATGCCAAAAATTGTTAGTTTAAGTATATCTGATGATGTATAACTACCAATTTTTTAAATGAAAATTCTCCAACAATTCGATTATGAGAGTTATGAATTCATATTTGATACTGTGATCAGTTTATGCTATTTTATTCGATAACCGCTCCTTCTGCAATAAAAAAAAGTTTCCTTTTAATGTTACTGTTTTTGTACTATATTAAAATCTACAACAAAAAATAATATTTCCATTTAAAATTTTGAAGGTGCCGTCCCGTCTTTAATTTCTTAAGGTTAATCATCGCCATTCGATAGAGAAAATAATAGAAGGTAATATAAAATTTCATGATTTCCAGTAGAACTGTCCCGCTGTTTTAAGAAACCTGGGCGAGTGTTATGGAATATTTTTATTTACCATTAAATGAGACAGCGGATTGAAATTCATTACTTCTTTCTTGCGTTTAGTCGCGAGTAATTCTTTGTACATAAATATTTATACTTCTTTATTTTTCCAATAACTGCGTTTTAGCGTCTTATTATGCTGAAGCAATTTGAAGAATTCTATTGGACCTCCTGCAAATAGCTATGAAAATTTGCTTCCAGACTTCACATAAAGCACCAAAATATTGAGAATAGATATATGCAACGAAGAGCTTTTATTGGAATGAAAAATGATATTGCAACTATTTGTCTCTAAAATTGAACCCAGTCTCTAGAAAATCATAACAATGTAATTTTTTGATAGTTTTATATTTATTTTAGCACGATGATAAGAGGAAGTGCTGAATAAGTCTGGGTAGCATTACCCAGGAAAAATATACCAAAGATGGATCATAAGATGTGTTAACCAGGTAGTTAGTTCACACCCTCTGCCACTCCAATTCCAGTAGTTTTTGTTTAATTGTTATTTCATACGAATTTCTATCTTGATTATTTAACATAAATTAATTCAACATTGTGAAATTTGTTATAGTTTGTAAGTGTTACACATTCAGAAACTTTTTATTTTAATTATAATTTATGACCGAATGTCAATGCACATGTGTATTATTATATATAAAATGTATCTCTAACATTGGGAAAAAATATTTATTCCATTTTAATCTCCTGTAACTAGGAATTATGAAAAAAAAATTATCCAAAACACTTTGATCTAGTCGTCCATCTTTTCATTTGGATTCTTTTTACTATCGTACCCACAAATATCGCCTAAAATTTCCCCGACCCCTTCAGATTTTGCTATGAATTATTCTGGGGGTTTGGAATATTGTATAAGTAAGGGGAAATGTTTATTGAGTTTCTAATGAGCTGCTTTTGTTTAAATTACTATTAAGTCGGTTTGTTCTCAGCGTACTGAGCACCAGCTCCGCGAGGTAAAAACTCGTGATAATTTCGATGAAACCCCCTTGGAAATTGAAACTCACTTAATCTACAAATAGTAGACATTTTATTCTATAGAAAAAGTAACCTACAGATACTTAAAATAGCAAAATATGACTAAGATTTCAACGAAAACGTCAAAATTTAATTTTTCCTTCAAAAAATAATTTATCAAATACTCCGTCTCAGAATTTAACGAATTTTTTGTAGATTAAAGTAGAACTAATGAACTCTAATTTCAGCAATTTTTGACGTGTAAAATTCACAACTTTAAAAGTTATAGTAATTAAAAGTTCAAATCTGGATTTTCACGTATGTGAACTCTTTGCTAACTCATGACGACTTGAAAACATGTGTATGTATGTATCTCGTTTCGACCAGCTAGGACCACGAATGACGAGTGCCAGTAACGCCCAGTTTTTGTGTGAGTTTACTCACTAGACACATCGTGAAATTTACGGAGATCGGAGGAACAGCGTCTAGATAGGATCCAAATTACTATATCTGCGGTTGCTAGTCGCAGAGGGCGGTCGTTAACCGCAGAGGGTGAACTTTTCATACATCACAGCCATTTAAACTGAGACATGGAAATGAAAAGCTTCAAATTTTATATTGCCCCACATGAGAATTGAATCCTGGATGACTTGGTGACGAGCGATCACGCTGACACCGTAGCCACGGAGGGGACTTGAAAATCTATATATGAAGTACAGCAACACTTCGATTTTAAGACTTTATTACTGAAAAGATATAAAATGATTCCAGTTTCAATGCCTCAATTTCCGTTGAAAAGATCTTTTACTGTTTAATTGTTTTAAACTTTAGTGTGTCCTCTTTCTTTTGGAAGCTGATCTTCAAGAAAAGTAAAATATTCATATAATGACAAATTAAGAAGTAAAAAACGTACAAATTCATGTTATTGTACTATGTTATTTCCTTCATTTTATTTTCTCTATATTCTCAATAATTTTATTTGTATCTGATCAATATTGATCACGTTTAAAGATTCATTGATTCAATCTTACAATATAATAAACTGATTGTTGTGAATCACATGATTTTGCAATAGATAATCCCGATCATATAATCCCCATGCTTCAGATGTCAATTGTTGAATCGTTGAGTGTCACAAGCAATAAAGACATTTAATTCACTCTCCTCGCCAGTGATGTAATTATCATTAAGTTTCTTTCGACACACGGTACAAATTTTGTTTCCTTTCAAAATCATTGGAATTTGTGTGATCCTTCTCCTTTTCCTCCTTATATAGTCCTTAGGTACTTTTACCGGATGAACATGGGTTTGTATTGACGGATAAACACATGTTTAACGGATCGCAACTATTAAATTGTTTTTCTGAATAAAAAGTTAAAAACCGATGTTCATGATTTAAACAATTGTTTCTAATTCTACTTCAAAGAATTAACTTTAGATATCTATCGTAAAATCTATTCATGCGTTTATAATTATCTTCATCCGAACACGTAGTATGATCACTTCCTAGCGAAGACATTGTCCTAAGTAATTCCATGGTAACAGCAACACCACTTACAAGTACAACATGTGCGTTACTTCACTATAACCCAAAATATTACAGCTCATTTTCTTTTTTTTTCTAGTGACCCCACCGTTGCCAATTGTTGTAAATACAGGTCTATACAAGTATAGTGAGCGCAAGTCGTTATGATCGTGATGTACGCATGCGCGACCTCGGGAGCATATTTTGAAAGGAAATTTCATTAAGGAAGTCTTAAAAATCAAAAGTGTTTCTGTACTTCTTATATTGGTTTTCAAGTCGTCATTAGCTAGCAAGGAGTTCACATACGTGAAAATCCAGATTTGAAATAAAAAGTTTAGTAATTAAAAGTTTAATTACTATAACTTTTAAAGTTGTGAATTTCACACGTTAAAAATTGCTGAAATTAGAGTTCATTAGTCCTACTTTAATCTACAAAAAATTCGTTAAATTCTGAGACGGAGTATTTGATAAATTATTTTTTGAAGAAAAAATTAAATTTTGACGTTTTCGTTGAATTTTGCCATTGTAAGTATCTGTAGGTTACTTTTTCTATAGAATAAAATGTCTGCTATTTGTAGATTAAGTGAGTTTCAATTTCCAAGGGGGTTTCATCGAAATTATCACGAGTTTTTACCTCGCGGCGCTGGTGCTCAGTACGCTGAGAACAAACCGACTTAATAGTAATTTAAACAAAAGCAGCTCATTAGAAACTCAATAAACATTTACCCTTACTTATACAATATTCCAAACCCCCAGAATAATTCATAGCAAAATCTGAAGGGGTCGGGGAAATTTTAGGTTGATTATGACTGGAATGAATTTATTGAATTTATTGTCAAAAAAGCAGTTACAAACTGAGTACGACCATGTGGAGGACAATAAACTAATTTTCTCTTCTTAAGCTAGCAAAAAACTATTCCATCAATTCTGATTAAGGGTCCTAAAACTGTGACGAATTGATCATTTCCTCGCCCCAATGAAAATCATGACTTTCACACCAAGATAAGAATGAAAATAGGGAGTTACTTGTTATCCGATCAATATATTTATATATTTTAGTATGCAAAAATATTATTTAAGAAATACGTACTATCATCAAATTTTTACATTATTCGGAAAATATTGTTAATAAATTTCAAGTATTAAAATAACTAAAAATTCGAAATTAATATCCTAAGTATAAATGACATCCCCGTCTATGTACAAAATCCACCTGTACCCTGAGGAAAAAGCGGAGAAAAAACCCAGGATAGGATTATTGCAGTTCAGTGGTTGGGAGGTGATATGAAGGATTCGATTCATGTTTCGCACCTCTTATCTCACGTTGCACAATATATAAGATTTCAAACATGAAATTGTATCTCTTTTCAGCTCCTACCAGAAAAAAATACAATGTAACTCATAACAATGTGCACAACGTGGTATAGTGCGTTTCTTTTCTTGAAACCGGGAGATACAATATAAACACCTGTATCAAGATACCCTTTGAAAAACAAGTAATGTAAGTGGCGCTGGTCTCCTTCATTGTTAAGCTTTCCCATCACGAACGCCCGGAGATGATTCCTGAGTGTTTATTGGGTGGCATCCCTTCCAGTTGCGCGCGCAATATTTATCTGTTTCGGCGCCTGCGCTAACGCTTCGCTCGCGTGTCTCGGCAACACCCGCCTTCTCACCCCCAACCCCCTCGTTGTTCCTCCGGGCATAAATTGATCTGCGGCTCACGTCCAGCGAAGGAGCGTTTCAGCCATGTTGATGGGACGCCGCACACCAATGCTACCGTACAGAAAATTGTCTCGACAAATCTGTATTTATTCCCATTTTTTTTAACATCCACGAAAACGTATGTACCCGTACCAGCACTTGGCGATTTTGCTTATTTTCCTTTCTGAGCTCAAAGACAGAATGCAAGAATTTAGTTTTTTTCATACATCAAAGCACATTCTCTTCAAAATAATCTAGTGAAATGTGCAAGTTTAACTTATTGTTTTGTTTTCATCGGTTTATTTCAATCGTGAATAACTCCTATCGTGTTGGTCTACGGAGGTTATGACCCAGAATCAATCGGATGCTGGAACTTGAGAGTGTCCTAGTAGAACTTTGCCTCTAGGGGGAGTAGCAGTTAGTTTAGTTTACTTAATATCACACATGGAAATTATTTTCTTAAAAACGACTACAGCAGAACACTTCAATTTTAAGCATTAAAACTCTTGTACTTTACTGAAATATTATAAATCAGTACAGAAGTTTTACATGTTCAATTACCTTCAATTCAGATATGTGAAAATATTTTTGAAAGTTTTGAAATAGGCATGTGGGAAGCCAGATTCTGAGACCTGGGATAATGCAGTCCGCCATCGTCGGTAACAATGAACAAAATTACCATGTATTCTGGATCCACGGATATGGTTTTGAATTTTGTTGTCAATCATAATTCACATCTTAACCTTACAATCACACTTGTCTCCGCGTATGTTTCTCATTAGATATAAAAAACACCATTTTTCGAATAATCATCACTCAAGAAATTCATTTATCTTGTAGTTTCATATAAATATTTCTTCTAACATTTTAATATTCCACAAATTGTACATCCAAAAATTAGCTTCAAAATTGGTAGATAAGCGATACTTCTGTAAATTTCAATTCGTCAACGTTTCGTCTATAGTTTTAGACTTCATCAGGAGACGTCACTGTAAGTTAAGGATATCGAAGAATTTAGCAACTAAATACAAAATCACATCTGAGGATTTGGAATGGACAATAATATTGATAGAGAGGACACTTAAATTTTATTGTTAATGTATTTAATTCATAAAACAAATTAGCGCCCTAAATGTTGACATTAAAAATTTTTCATTTACCATATGTTGAAAATGATAAGTTTATGCTAAAAATGAAATAAAAAATGCTTGTGATATTGGCAATTTTTACGTAAGAGAGAAAATTGTGGAAAAGAATAAGCGACATCAGAACCAGATTATTACTGACAGGAAATCACCTCCTCCAACTTGAAAAATGCCTCTTGGAGTTGATGATGCGAGAAATGAGGATGATATTTAAAGCTCAACTTAATTATTAGCTTGTTTTAAAGACAATGCTTGTATGAAAAAGTCAATCTCCAGACGCGGAAAGTAAGGTTAAATATTTACTTGCGTAAATCGAAGATCTCCAATATGATGTAATAGTAATGCACATAATGCTAGCGATGTATTTTGGTGTGATACGGGAATGAGTGGATATAGGATAGAATATATTTATTGAATTTGACTTTGATAAACTAATCTTTTCTTCCGTCAATCCACAAACAAACATGAAGTGTGTAGATTCTAAGATAATAAAAATCAGTAAAAAAATATAACTATTTAGAATAGAGTTAACAACAATACTCGTCTCTGGGCTTAGATAATGCTCCCCGGTATTTACCTTAAGAGTCAGGACGAATCCTCTGCTATAGGTTGTTCTCTACGGTTACCAATGGTGATTCAAGAAAGAACATTTGCATCAAAATTCTCGTGCTGCTGATCTTCAGCTAGTTCATTAATAAATCTCTAACTCTACACGTGTATAGTTTATGAACCTGTGTGATGTTTCGGTCTCAACATCCCCTCCAAGAGGTTAGTTAGAAGGCGGCGCGTGCTTTTTCGCGGAGAGCTCCTGTACGCTTTCCTTCGCGACGGGTGGACGAATGGGCGGAGCACCGTGTAATGGAGGGGGCTTTCTTTGCATGGGAGGGGAAGCAACTCTCTCTCTCTCTCTCTATCTCTCTCTCTGTCTACCTCTATCTCTTGTATTTGCGGTGATTTATGCTCTGTCATCGGATTGTTTTAAATCCTATATCATATAAACCCCTGTGTGTAATTGACTCAATTGCTCATTGATAAATAAAAAATCTACTTGTAGAGATTTCAAACTTGACGCATAATCGCCATTAGGCGTTAAATGGACGATAAAATACTAAAAAGTTGAATATTTTAATTTTTTCTTGTTGAAACATAGTAGCTCCTTAGAGGGGAAAAAGTTTGCCCCATAAGAAGCATCGGTTCGGAAAATAGCAATTGTAAAAATACTTCGCTTCGAACGTGGCTGGGGCATCATTCCCAAATAGGGAGGATGGGTGGGGGTTGCCCCACAGAGACCGCAAGCGAGTTAATATAATAAAACATCAAGCATCTTATTCTGTGACGAAATGTGATAATATTTATTACCCACACACTATAAAAAAAGTTTCAATGTGTAGCTCTTGACTCGATGATGTGCACAATCACAATTTGATTTCTTGTCTGTACACTATACCAAACTCAGAATTGAAAATTACCCTGAGTTATCCGCAAAAGAAAATATTGGCTTTTGCATAGCGATGACACATAGCTATTCGTACCGAGGAGATATTCACAATTGGACACTTACGGAAGCAAATCCCCAAAGAGTGTCTTGAGATGGAACCTACCACCGAACTTGATAGAACAAAGGAAGTGAATGGGGGGAAACATACGGTCGAAGCGAGTCTATAAATTAAAATAAAACGAAATAAAATAAACAATAAAATTTAATGTCACGAAGAAGCAATGAAAGATTGAATTTTGGAATTTTTCCTAAATACGATAAAAAATTTCATGAATTATGTCACGCGACCTTAAAAAAATTTACCCCCACCCCCCTGCCGACCTCCCGCGTCACGTTTCGTCACGTTTCGTCACGTTTCGTCACGTATACCAATACTATCCTTAACATGATGTCACAAAACGACTTGCCACCTTCCGTCACAAATAGAAATGATCCCCCCCTCCCGTCATTTGTATTGTATAAATGAAAATAAAGAAGTAATTGAAGGAGAAAATACAATAATTTGTATACTTAAGAGGATTATAAAGGTCGAAAGTGTCGCACGGAGAAAAGGGTGCGGAAGGGATTACAAGACTTGTTTTCAGTGCAGGAAAATTAGCTTCAATTGGCACAATTTTAAACATTTATGATATACCAAATGTGAAGTGAAGCTTTCTAAAATACCCGCGATCCCCCTCATCACGAACCTTTTACCACCCCCTCCCCTCAAGATCGTGACGTAATTTATGAAGGATCTCAAATGTTTTTTATTTTTTAATATATATCTTTATTGATTTCGTATGAATATAAAGATTTGTAGATTAAAGATGGTAAAATAATAATGAGGAAAGGACACTCGAACAAATATTGTCGGGTCTTGCTAGTATTAATGAAGCAGTAATAAACTACATATCACGCCGCGGAGGAAAATCAGTTATTTGAGACGTCAGAAGTACACAGAACTGGGCCAAGACGAAATACTGCCGAAATATAAAATATATGAAGAACAGCTAGGTAAGGAAAATCAATAATCAACGTACAATTAATTCAAAACTGTATGATCGACGTCATAAATTTGAATAAATTATTAAACGTGTGACGCATTCCTTATCATTATAAAGAAGGTTGCTTCACGTTTCTAGGAACACCTAATGCAACAACCTATATTCGAACATTATTACAGGTCTAGCTTGGAAATAAATGCAATGTGGTCGGATTTGACATGGAATGCCTGAGATGAAAAAAAGACGAGTTTACGGGACGAGGCATCAGTAGAATATTCCTCACCTTCTCCCACATGAAGTTGGAATAAACCACCACGGAAGAAGGCACGTTGAGGAGGAGTCAACATATTTATGAGTCACATCAATGAGACAGTAAATGTAGTCGACAAAATACCTGAATGAAGAGTTTATTCATGTTGTTACGGAATGGAAGATACTCGAACTTCATCACATTTAATTTTACACCATTATAATTTATTTGGAGTCAAAGTGAATGTTTTGTTAATGAAGACTCGTAATATTGGTTAAGAACTATCTAAATAAATATTAGCAAATAAATAAAGTGTTTTCTTAGCGATGTGATTCGGATCAGGATGTTTCCCCCGGAAAAATCCAGGCAGCAATTTTTTTTGAATTAAATATATTTATTATCTTATTGCCATTTATCTGCGGTAAGTAATGTGCAAATCTTTGTACTAGTTATAGCTGTATAAAGAAAATATTTAAAACTATGATTAATATACAATTAAAAAATCTCAAAACCGAAAACTTTTTGAGGAATGAAAATTAAACAGAGAGCTTTTAATCAACATTCTTCGACACAATGAATTTTACGAAATAGATTTCGGAAATAAACTAACTGGAGTATAAAATCTGTATTCATGTTGTTAAATATACTTAAAACATAAGTATAAAGCAAAAATGAGACGATCGAAAAGAAAACTTTCCGGGATGAAAAAAAGAAGAATTTCCGGGACGAATTATTTAAAAAAACGAAAATTATTACAAGACGATTAAGAACTAGATTTATCGACAAATTTAAGGAGTGACAATATTGAATTTGATGCGAATTACATCCATTTTTCTATTTTCTCTTTCCATTATTGCAACTTCCGAGTTTAAAACGTTGTTTTGGAGGACAATATCCCAAAATTAGATGTTTAGATATCATGGGGAAAGCAATTTTTCGTTAGATGCTACATTTTCTGAGATGTAATGACTGTAATAAAAAAAGAGAAAATTTTAATTTAAAAGAAAAAAGAACTCTTTTGCTCTAGTTTTTAGGCGATTCCAATAAGCTGTCGGCAAGTACCTCATATTATATGTCAGTCAGGACGTGTGACCATTAGTTTTACTTGTGTTTGATATCTAGATAGGACTTGATGTTTCAACAATTGAATGTAATTTGTTCTTAAGAAAATAATTATTTGATATTACCCATTCCCTCCAATCAACCTCAACGCAAAGACTAAAAAAAAAAAATTCTCTAACAAAAGGAGAAAAAAAACGGTGGACCCCCTACGGAGGACCGGATTATTACTGATGGCAGCAGCCATATACATTTCTTTGAATCTGGGCACTTCAATACAATAGATCTTATAATTTCAAGAAAATAATAATAACACAAACAATGTATTAAATACTCTTACAGCATTAGCCTCTAGCATCCCCCCTGGAACTTTACCCTGGAAAGTTTATTAAAGTTGTGAAAACGTAGCGACTGAATAAAGAAAATAATCAGGGGACCGCAATATGTTTGTTTACTTCCCACATTCTTATGAAAATCAGCAGCAGAGCCATATGTTATAGGTAAATAGGTAAATTTGCCAACGAAAACGATAACATGTTGCGTATTTAGAAACACAAGTTGCTGTTTAATGGAATGAGATAGTGTGTGTTTTCATCAATTTCGATTATCGGTGACTGTCCAGAAGATAACTAGCCACAATAGTTAACTAGCCATGAGTCTACAGTAGTTAGATTACAGGTACTTATCAAGTCTGATATTGATATTCTGGGAAGTCGTCTAAAATGAAGACATTCTCTATCTATATTTGTAAGAGAATTGGCAATTAACTCTGGCGGGCAATTGCTGCGTCCAAGAAGAAGAAAGAAGCTGAGATTCGGGAAGTTTCCTAGAGATGTTGGAAAGACTTAGATTAGGATCCGCGTCGTACTCCGTGAACACGTTTAAATGACAATAATTTCATTCTGGTATAAATATGAATCAACATAAATTACTATGGGAGTGAGTGTGGCTCAGTGGGTAGAACGCTGAGTTGCGTTTCGATTCCCAGTGAGGTGGAGATTTTTAATTACACCCCCAAAATCCAGACTGACTCCCAGGCCTACTCAGCCTGCTGTAAAATAAGTACCAAGTCTATCCTGGGGTCAAACCGGCCGGAGCGAGATACTGGCCACATCTCCTCCTTCTAGTGTTGAGGTCAAGTAATTGCGGAGCTCTACCCTCCGAGAACCCTTGGTCACCTTCGGGGCCTGTTGTGGGACAGTTTGACTTTGATAAATTACTATGAGATTGACTATAAATCTTACATTACCATGTGACGATTGTATTCGTCTGAGATAGACGAATGAAATAACATCTGAATTATCCTTCTAAGATGTTCAGTCATATCGTGATGGCAACCCACAAAAGTACAAAATTTGACTGTTATTTTAAGAGTGAATTTTGCGAGAATAATTAGGCGATGTGGATCTATCACAGTATGGGGCGATTCAAATTTTGTTTTATTCATCTACCTTAGACGAGAGAAATGAGTCCAAAGAGTAATGTTTAATGGTGAATTGAAGCAAGTAAATGGAAAAGGCAAAAACATGTTTATTCAGGAGACACACAAAACATTATGAAAAAATCATGAAAGATTACTTGTTTGATGATTTAAAAAATAAAATTTTATCCAAATTTAAGGTTCCATTGTGACTCATAATTAAAATGTGGACATTGTTCGGAATACCTCGTGTGATTAAAAAGAAGATTTTAAATACCCTAAAGTTTGTACGTGCCACGTCTGATAATCACAACTTTGCCTGGCGTTACGACAATTTATTGAAAGAATAATTAAAAACTGTATTATGATATCAATTTTCCCAACTATCATTGCATCGCGGTGATCTGTATGTCCTCGCTAACTTTTGACCATCATAAGAATTAAATTATCAACAAAAAACAGTAAGAAGCATTGGCGTTGTCCAGAGGACCGTTTTACGTGAAAAAGAAACACCTTCAACATCTTTTCCATTAAATGCCTCAATTTTATAGTTTTGCATACTAGTTCGCAGGGTTTTATAAGAATTGCAGTTGAAGAAGATCGGTCATAAATTTACATGTATAACCAGTTTCCGGATAATTGGAGTGTATTGTCGAGAGCAGATTCAGATTGTCCGTCTACGTTTTACATATTAAGCGAAAACTAAATAAATGGATATACGTTAATATCCGATTCTATAGTGATGTGCGCCTATGGAAGAGACGTTGGACAATTTGTGACAATGTGAAAAAAGGTGTTATAAAATAAGATTTGTTTTTTAAAATATGAGTGATACCTGAGTTTATTGTTAAATTTTCGTCCCATGCTAAATTAAATCCACTCATAAATATTTTTAATATTTCTTTATCGGAAGGGGTGTTTCCTAAAATATTTAAGAGAGCTAAAGTGAAACCTTTACACAAGAAAGGNACCAATATCTCTACTACCCAATTTCTCAAAAATCCTAGAAAAATTGTTCTATAAGCGTCTTCTAGATTTTTTATCAAAAAATAACATTGTCTCTGACGATCAACACTGTTTTAGGAAATTCTTTTCCACTACAAGCGCCATATTTTCCTTCTTAAACGATGTTACCACATCTCTAGACAGTGGAGAAAATCCTCAGGGTGTTTTTCTTGACTTATCCAAAGCATTCGATGTCATCGATCACGGAATTCTCCTTACCAAATTGCATTCTTTAGGCATTCGTGGACTTCCACATCAATGGCTAACTTCTTATTTAAAAGATAGATATCAACAGGTCGAAATATCCTATTCTAAAAGTAAAATACTTGAGCGTTGTCTTTCAGAAACAAAACCACCTTCTTGCGGAGT
>NNCF01130268.1:0-22371 GCA_002313205.1 Laupala kohalensis | reverse complement strand
TGTGTACTCAACTTTGGCACGGTTGTGTACATAAATTCTGTAGCCCCATCCTGGCCCGGGTTTTTCTCCGTTTTTCGTTCGGGTAGAGGTGGATTTCTTATACAGATTCTCTAGTCTTTGTCTAGTGGCCTGTTTATTATAACAATAAATCGTGAATTTAGTGCTTTTTCAACTTTTATGATTTTTAAACACTATACTCAGAATAATTTATAGTTCGATAATAACTTGTACATGTAAATTTACAAACATATTTGCGTTAAATTACAAACATATTGACATTATATATGTATTATAACTCGCAGCTAACTTTTTATCTTATCTAGGAACTTTTGCTGAAATTTTTGAATCCGCCTCTGCCTTAGGGCCCTTGATCGGAATTGATGGGATGGTCCCTTGCTTGCTTCCGGAGAGTAAATTAGTTTATTGTCCTCCACGTGGTCATACGCAGTTTGTACTGTTTTTTGACAATAAATTTATTATTAAATGCCGCGAACAGGATGTATTATTTGGACATTAGTCTTTAAATTTTAATGGAAGTGAATGTATTACCGTAAACAATGGACGAAATTTATATCCTGTGACGTTTTATTTTAATTTCTTTGGTTCCATATGTAATGCCATGCGATACATTTAAATTCAAATTTGATAAAACAATACAAATTTAAAGAAATTTAATAGTTCGACTTAATATTTGCTGAGTGTTCTTAATCATTGACCGTCATATTTGATCACGAAAAAATCGTTAGAAATTCGTGGATGAAAGGATGTTGGTATGGCTCACTTCTATTTTGAATTTAACCTGGTATTAGATTTTTGTGCTCAAGTTTCGAATTATTATGCTGTCGTTTATTCATCATGACTTAGTCTATTTCATGTCCGTTTCTCATGAACACCATCAGCTTCTAATGTATTGAAGTAAGTCACAAGTGAAGAGTGGATACTATATTCCAAGTGAAATCTCGGAACGACTATGATAGGCTTTTAGACATTTTTCGGTCACAGATTTTGACCAAAAAAATATATTACGTTTTTAATAGCACACATTGACGTTTTCAAATACTTGCTGAAGACTTTGAAGAATCAGCGGTACAGGCATATTTGAGAAGAAATAGACTAAAACATTATTGTGGTACTGGTCACTTAAACCTATTATTTAAAATAGATCTCAAGATATAGGCTGATTGCGTAAAAAGATACAGTTTTCACATCACATTATTTAATAGTTTCCATTCAGGTTTCTGCGTAAACAGTTGATGAGCCTTGGAATTTAATTGAAAGCGCCAAAGAAGTTGCAATGACGAAAATATATTTTAATTGAACTTTTAAATACTATAAAAGGTTGATATACTTATTTAGGGTAAAAACTTAAATATTTTAAAATAGGACATTTTGTTTTCAATTAGTTTTATCGCAATGTGTCCGTTGTATTTCATAACCAGTGTATTTAATACTCATTTAATTGCGGAATAACTGCGGTCAATAGTATCGAAAATACTTTGATATATTTGTACAAGTTCTGACATTAACCTAAACAAAATGTTAACAACTGGCCAACTTTATCATAGGATACTTCCGTTTCGAACGTTGCTTTTATTTCACGAGAAAAAATAGATAACGGTTATTATCATTATTTTTATTGCATTTTTTACAGTACCATAATCATAAATTTAGCTCAGTGGTTTACTAGTTTGAACTGCGACGTATCTAGGGTAATTTCTTACTTTTAACTTCGTGCATGATACATTCCATATCAGCGGTCACCAACTTTTGGGCCTCACTGACAACTAAATTCATCGTTTTAAATTCTGCGAACAACTAAGTGATTTTTATGACGAATATGTTTGTCAAAAATTGGGCATAAAAATTTCAGTTTAAAAACATGAACTGCATCTATTTAACAAAACAAAATCGAGATGCCTTTTAATTATTACAAAATTACAAGTATTGATTCTAACATATTTATTCAAGTGATACCACAAAATCTTAAGAGGTTGTTATAGTCCGAGATGCGGACCTGATTCAACTTGATTAGACATAAATTACAACGGAGAAATGTTTTTTATTTCTCTCAAATATGATTCGAAAAAATCGAACAATTTAGTATTTATGCCATTGCAAATTAGTTTCTCCTACAGAAAATGAAAAATTTGAAGATTTTTCTGCGGTCAAGCAATATTTTCACGCGGACCACAGAATTACGACCTCTGTTCCAGATTGTTATGGATGAAATGTAGACATTTCGTAGAAAAATTACTATATTTCACTATTCGTTTCAGACGGACGTTTGGTCTGCATTAGGTGCTTATGTTGTGTAATAAAATATAGTAATTTATTTATTAAAAACCGTTAAATTTCATAACTTCATAAGACAAAAATCATAGACAAAATGGATCTACGATAAAGGCAAATAAATTATAACTTGCGACCTTATTTGAACGATCACAATATACTTTGTGGTCGTCCAAAGAAAGCTCGTAAGATGTAAATTTTTATCTTTATTAGATTGTCTTTTTTTAAATTCATTTATTTATGTTTCCATCGGTAGACATACCACGACAACCTTNNTATATATATATATATATATATATATATATATATATATATATATATATATATATATCTAACAGTCACTATTTGTTATTAAAACATAAGTTCATTCTTTTAATTTCTTTAATGCTATCGATATAGTCACGAAATATCTTGAACTTTTCTTTCGTTCCTATAATCTTGAAGTTTGTTTCCTATCCGACCTCAGTATTTCACATTTTCGCCCTTTTTTCTCCATAAAATATACAATCCCGGAACATATGTTCTCGCGGGACGTAAATAGTGTAATTATATCTTCTATTGTTACGGATCATTGTGAGATTGAATGAAGGCATACCTTGCAAAGCGAACAGCTGTGTCGGAGTCTTGGCCACGGCGGCCGCGGCGGCTGCCGCTGCAGAGAACCAATCTCCATACAGGAAGGCCGGTGCTGGCGCCGGTTCCGCACCAGCTGGCGGGGGCAGCGTGTGGAACAAGGCGCCAACGGACGGCACCGCGTTCAGCGCCAACGGACGCGCCAATGGCGGCGGGGGCGACCGCGCCGGAGACGCCGCCGTCGAACGTCCCAACAGGCTCTCAATGGAGAACTTGGCTGGTGGTGGTTGCGGCGGCGGCGGGGTGGCCGCCGGGTCCGGGGGTGGCGTCGTGGCCAGCATGGGGGTCACATAGCAGCGTGGGCTTCCGCGGGCGCGCACCCCGTGCCGGTCCGTCGCCGACTGCGCGTGGGAAGAGGTGTGCTCCTTTGGTTAGTGCAGTTGGCGCATCACGCAAGGCTCAGCCAGTGAGAGACCTTCGTTTCGTTCGCTGCCGTTTGCTCGGGCGGTTAGGGCGCCAGGTGGAGGGGGAGGAAGAAATTTCGCTTCATCTGTCATCCGAAACTGAAGACTTCTCACTAAAAAAAAGAGAATAGACACGATGTTTACTTGTCGTACTGACTGTTATGGTTAAGTATTTATTTTTATTAGAAAAATACTTATGCTCTCTTTCTCAAATGACCCAAGTGTAGTTATTGAATCACTATATTCCTGTTAAATGCTTATACAGACTGTAAAAAGTCTTCTTTTGTTATTGATTGATTCGCATTTTTTTCCCAATCATTATCAGTGCAATAAACTTAATAATATTCGATTACGTTAAAACATTCCATAAATATATTTCTGTTCATAGGAGAAAGTTTTTGCACAACGTACCCTCTTCCTAGCGTATACGTTACGTTTATGACGCTAACCTCAGAACGTACATGGTGCAATCTATGCATTTTGCATAGCGTACCTTGGAATCAAATCGTAATAAAAATTGTAAATCTAAACAAACAACTTCTATGCAACTTCTAATTAAACTGTGCTGTGGGTACACAGAACGTTCTCATACCGCACAGACAACCACCAAATCTCTCGCATATCCTCTCAGATATCAATATAACCTCAAATCCAGACCAGAATCCACCATGACCTCGCTTACTAATGTACCACTAACATCATACGCAAACAGAGTCGTAATAACGTACTACGCTATGAGTGTTAGTGTACCACTAACTTCTGAGCATGCCCAGAAGTAACTTGGAGGTAGATAGCGTATACGATAGCTCCCAGTTACGCTGTGCAAAAACTCCCTAGTGTATGTTTATCCCTAGTATTACTAAATTTTTCGAAACTTTTGATTTGAAACTTTCGTAGCGCCGTATGACTAAAAACACAAATTATATGTGATGGGAAAAGTTTAACAGAAGATCTTTTAATTGTTATTGTTCGTCTCTACTTTTTACCACAAAAAATAACGTTAATAGTAAATAATTTAATAGAAAAATTGCTTATTACTGTTCTTTGTTTATGGATGAGGAAGGAGGTAGTTGAATATGGACTGAAACGTAATTTCCTATGGTCATGTACAATAATAGTAACCAGTTGATGCGACACAAGTTGAAGCATTTTTAACCATTTATAGATGATATTTACTATAAAATACCTAGTCTCCTTCCTAGAAAATCTCTATTGTAAAGTATCGACTGTTAATTTAAATCAACTATTGGATAGCGTTCATACAACGTGGAAAGACAGGGAACAGTCCGGTTGTCACAGCAGCCAAGCTTCCTTTTTGGGGAGAGGACTGAAAGCAGTGATATAGGGGTTGAAATGTTTTATGTATGCATCCCACCATAACTCTGGAGTACTTAGAGCAATTTCAAAGAAATTCTACAATAATTAACGTCCATTATACAATCTAATTAAATAAATAACGAAAAACTTACGACCTTTTATGGACGAATTATATATATTTTGTGGAAAGAGCTCACAACGCCCACGAGGGGACTTACATCTAGTAAGTACGTGTTTGGCGAACACGGGGCCCCGAGCTGAGTCTGGCATTACTTCCACTTACTTCTGATGGGCTCCTTCCTTTCTCTTTCCTGACCTTCCTTGGTCACCTCTTGTTCTTTTTGTTCCCGATGCTACTCGGTTGCGAGGGCTAGGGTATCTTTCATTTTCCTTTTTTGATGTTTTGATATATTGTAATTCAGGAGGGTTTTAAGTGGGTTTGGTTGAGTCATTCGGCGAGTCCCACACGCGGGGAGAGTCATGTTGGCTCTCCCTAGTGCGTAACTGCATTTTCCCTACCTGTACAAGTTTTAAGTGCTCTAATGACCTCGATGTCGACGAGCCGTAAACACCTCCCTCCCCCAAAAAAAGGCCAACAACGCTTCCACTTGGTGACGACGACGATGAGTTTTTCATAATTTATTTAATTCAATTATTTTTCAATCAAATTTTATATTTAAAAAAATGTATTCAAATTATTTCAATCAAACTTGATGCACAGGTTTAGTGAATATGACAGCTAGCACTGCGGAGGTAAGACATTTCTGTCAGTCTTACGGAGGGTGTGGGGAGAGGGTGGCATGTAAAAATACGGGGAAAATTCGATATTAGATTCGAAACCATACTACTCGGTGTCGTTGAGACGGATAAGAGCGTTCCTAATGCTNCCAATACTTCGAAAGATCACAATTAGTCCAAATTGGATATATTAAACCCTTAGTATCCTTGGGGTATGGGTGGGATCGGGTGGCACGTTAAAATTATCAAAAACATCCGATATTAGTGTTGAACACATCGTTTTGCGTTCGCAGGAGAGAAGAGTCACACTCTCAATGCCGCATAAGTCCACGATCACCCCACATGAGGGAATATACTCCGTTTGATCAAGGAATGAAATGTAAAAATAATCGATAATTACTTAAATTAGTGTTGAGATCATAGTTTTCGAAGCCGCTGAAATTAGTAGTGACATTCCCAAAGACACCGAAGTCCATTTAAACCCCAGCACTGCTAGGGAAGAGGAGACTATGAAAAAAATTGTCGAACATGACAGATTCCAGTGACGAGTCCATAATTTTCGGCGTCTCTGAGTTAATAGTGAAATCTCGATATCGTTTAAGTCTAAATTAAGTCCTCACGGAAGAGAGATATCATTAGTACCCTTTGTGGGGTGGGGTGAAAATGGGTTTGTAGTTAAAAATAATTGAAAACTAATTCAAAATATAAAAAAATTACAATTGCTTCGGATCCATAATTTTAGTTTTGATGAGATATTTAAACTAACAATGCCGTTAGGTACAAGTTGAGATCGCATGGGGGGATGGTATCCTTAGAGCTGGAGTTGGGGAGGGTGAGAAGTAAAAATAACGCAAAAAGAACGATATTACTGTTGAGCCCAAAGGTTTTGTGTATTCTGAGATGAATATTTGTATTTGTGATGACAGTATGTACGTTTCAGACCACTTGAGGTGCACGTATCCCCTAGAGGTTTGTTATTGGGACGAGCGTGACTCGAAAATTATCGAAAATTTTCGCTAAGAAAGAATTCATCGCTAAGGATGTGAAGTTTGTAATTGGTTTTCTAAGAACTCTTTCCAATAATATCAGTGGTAATACGGGATTGTGGATACCCAGCAATGCTATCAAACCACCAGCATTAATGGATTCCATTCTCACTGGATATCAATGGGTATGTGTGGAAGAAGAGTAAAGTTGCAAACATTACCAATTTCACGCGCGCTCAAAGCCGCGGGGACAGTAGAATCAATTAATTACAACCTTTTAAGTTACCGAGAAGAATATGTAAATAGTATTAATAATAATGACAAAGATGTAAAATCCTAGTAATATCACTCAGGAAAGGATCGATAGTTGAAATAAATAAATGAAAAAAACTGAAAATCAACGGAAAGGCCTGTTGAGAGTATTCTTTAATTCACACCTTCCGAGTACCTACTCGTGGAGGAGGAGTGTTCGCATCGACAACGGCCAAGTGAAACAGAGGCGACGGACCGGGACTGGAGCCCGGGACCTCCTGCTATGACCGCAGGTGTTCTTTCCACTGCACCACCCTCGACTCCCAAAGCCCGTACACAACGCCTACTCAGCCAGTTCCCGGAAGTTGAAAGTTAAAAATGGCAACCGACACGTAGGTATACGTAGAAACTGGATGGTGCTCACAACTTAGGGAGCCGCGTGTGGTCTCTTAACCCCTGTATGGGGATGTGACCCAGGTTCACCAGAACACGCTGGATGGATGTTGTGTAGTTGAGTTGTCCACAAATTCATAAGTTTATCCTGATTCCAAAAGATGTGGTGAGACGAAAATGTTTCAGTATTATTTATAGATTGTTCGATGGATGCAATTTCAGATTTCCTTGGACTTAAGATTTTATAGGTCTAATCAAGAAAATTAATGCTGAGTGTAATAAAACATTTTTGTTTCCTAGTCATTAATATTTAAAGAGTGTGAACATTGCAAATTTAGGAATGTAAGTCCATCGAAGGAAAATATTTATTCCAAAATACTGCATAGTAACCAGAATCAGCACGAAATATTCAATTTTTCTTCTTTTTCAGACCTTCTTCCAATCATTATTAGCCAATCCTTTAGTAGCAGATACTTGTAACCATGGATACAAAATAGTTGTGTTTGTAAATTATGTATTGTATTGGGTAGCAGAAGTTTCTGCACCTTGGAAATTGCGGTTATGTCGACTGTATCCTATGACAACGCAACATCCTTAATCTTGTCAAAATTCTTAAATATTATACATTGATTCGAAACCACATATGAATGGAATGAAACTCTCATGTCATCTCTCTTATAAATGATGAAATGCGCTCTATAATTGAAAAGCTACATTAAAAGACAGTAGAGGGGATTACGGGCACAGTGGCAGGGAAAAATGTCAAGAAACGGAAAAGTGTTCTTAAAAATACCCCCTTTTCATCTGAAAAGAAAATTTCACACTGAAAACAAAATTATTTTTCCAAACAACGTTAATTTATCTTAAGAAAAAAGATGTGCGCCGAAAAATTCTGACCCTGGTAATTATTATTACGTTTAGCGAATTGAGAAAATGTTTCAGTACTTAAAGAAAAGGTGGAAAACCAACATTGAAATTGTTAATCATGTTACGTCGAATCATGTTACGTCATGTAAGAGATTTCTATGATTGAAATTGTTTAATACCATCAAGAATATTTTCTATACAGAATTTATCAACATTAGCAAAACCATTTTCTGAATGATAAGAAAATCCATTTCTGTCCATATCATTTCAAAAATAGTAAATTAGTATTTATTACACTGCCTACCATTAAATAAGCTAAGTACATCATATATTATGCTAGTAAAAAGATAACTGTTCAGTACCCAATCGAGGAAAGATAAGCTTATTGTACCAGCAGCGGAATGATTTCTCATAAAGCACTAAATTCATCTACAGGTGTTAAAACTGAGTCACCCTGTCTTTGAAATCAAAGACTTTCGTTAAAGGACTAGAGACATTACATATTTTTTTCCCCTGTAAGTCATGTATTCTTTTCGTGGATTCAATGCTCATAGAAATAATCTTAAAAGGTACCTTCTTATATTTTACTCTCCAAACGTAACAATTTGTAAAATTATGATAAAGAGATATAATAGTTAATAGGAATACTTATAACTACTTTTTTTGTGATGAAAATTAATTGGGGAATACTTAATTTAATGCTTTGTTACAGCCCGGTTTACTCAAAATAAGTGGATTGCGGGTTGGTTTCTTGTTGCGTAACAGTCCTGTTACGTGATGCTTCCTCTAATACTGACGTTCTTCACTCATTACATTCATTGATAAATAGCGGAAAATATATGATAGTAAACCAATGTCAATATTTTGTAGTCTGGGTTTCCGGGTGTGTAATGCTTCATTTGTCGGACGTTTGACCTGTTATTCTGCAGTCTTTTTCAAGGAAAATGTGAAACAAAAACCTTAAATAGCTCTCAGCAAAGATTTATCAGTAAATATTCACAAAATAATAATAATAATAATAATAATAATAATAATAATAATAATAATGTCATCATTTGCTATAGAATGAAAAAAAAACATTAATAAAATTTATATGCATTCGTGACGAAAGATAATAAAGAAAGACTTTACTGTTACATTAATATACGATAGATTAAGTACGCAATCGTGCACTGATAAGGCCCATTGAACTTGAAAGTTGCTCTGAGTAGGAATCCTAGTAACTCAGGCAAGGTTCCAACTGACTTCCCCCGCGGACCATATAGCAGCACTATCTGACGCTCAAGAGTGTCTCAACTAAGAAAATGAATGTGAAATGATGGGTATAAATAGCTGATTCATTACTTATTTTTGGGGGATAATTCTTTTCCTTGCACGAGAAGAAATTGGACGGAAATATTTTTTATTATTCCAAGTTATTTGGTGACAAGTTAAAAACAATTGTTTTTAGGGAGTTTCGAGTGTAATAATAATTGTTTACGTTATTTATTTATCTCCACCAATTAGTTATTTTACATGTTGCAATTCCTATTTGAACAGCACACGTATCCCTCCCTTTGCTTCGTTGCGCTAACGCCAAAAGTCCCTCCAGAGGAAACAGGTTCCATTTGCTTTCGGTGTGAAAATCGCTGCAATAACCGCTATTGAGTGAGGCGGAGTGCGGGTTCGGCGCTTCCTAACGCAGATTTAAAAGGCGTCGGAGCGCCGGGGGGCGCTGTGTGAAAAGCAAGACCGCCCCGCGCCCCTTCGCTCTTAAGTGCTTCTAACACTTCATTTATTACACAATGGCGAATGGGCGTTTGGATCCGAGGCGCGTGCGCACTGCACGGCCAATGCCAGACGTCGCCGGAGTGGCGATGGAGGAGGTGCTGGTGACGATGTGGGATGTGCAACTTTACGAGTGGTGACGGTGATGGTGAACGGGTGGTTCGTCTCTTGGTGACACAGGGATTGGTGATGTTGGTGACATGAAATGGTGATGGCGGTGACTTGGTGAAGGTTAGGAACGAGGTTATTGGGGAAGGGGCACTGCCATGGACTGAGGTGATGGTGCTGGTGAATGGGTGGTGATGCAGTTGATGACGCGGGTGTTGGTGAAGTTGGTGACGCTGAGTGGTGATGGAGATGACGTGAGGTGCTGCTGGAGATGATGTTAAGTGTGGTGAGGGGTGTGGAGGAGAAGCGAGGCCAGCATGCGCCGCTGAGAAAATACTAACGTCTAAAACACCTGTTAAAAGGAAAAGTTTGTGTGCTCGCAGCAGAAGCAGCGGGTAATGGATGTGAATGGGGCGCGAGACGCGGCAGATAGATCATCGCTCCGGAGAGGAAATGAGAGGAGAGGAGAAGAGGAGGAGGAGGAGGAAACGGGAGAGAGAAACGATGGCGGACGCTTCCTCTTGGAGGCGACGACGGACCAGATCAATGCGTTGGAGGGTGGACCTATTCTCTCTTTAGAGGAAAAAAACGATTCACTGATACTTTATCCCAGTTATACTTCCATTCTGGATTGTATCAGTGAACATAATATACTTGTGTCGATTTATGTTAACAAAACGTATACGAAGACTAATTGAAAAAAGGAGGTTTCTTAGGTTTTGGACATATTAAATCTCACTTTTTACTTTCATCAATGCTACAATCGTATTTCAATAATTCACCAATTTCTATTCTTAATTAATTTCACCAAATCGTTAACTACCACGTCCGAAAAATCTGTGTGATCATGCAAGCATGACTTATTTTGAGAAACATTCAGCGCTTTTGAGAAAGCTGTTTGTACTACCATCACAATTTGTTATTTTATTTTCTGACATTCAACGATATTTGTGTTAATGGGAGATAATCCAAGATAATATCTCTTAAACTTATAAATATATATACAATTCCGTGTCTAATTCTAATGCCACTGCAAATGTCATTATAACATTGGTTTATACATCCGCACGATGACCATATTTAATAATATTTTACGCTATCAGTTTGTCTCCACTCTGTACAAGGTACTTGCAAATAAAAAGTTAAAACAATTTATTGACTCATGTATTTAGCAGAAAACAGTAACTTCACGACGTGGAAGAGCTTTCAGATGACACTAAATACTCACAGACGTGTTGAAATGATGTACAAATACAACGTAAAAATGAAGTGATAAACGCTTATGAAAAGGACATACTTACGGACAAGTTATTGCTAATTTCGCCTGTATTTTCAAAAAAGTGGAAGATTTTACTAAGAGAGCTAATTTAGAACAATTATTTCTAACACTTCAATATTTCCTAATTTGTTATAAAAATATTCGAAAATGATAAGAGAAGATTATACTAATAATAATCTACAAACGTGAAAAGATGAAAAACAACATTAAACTTTATTAAAACAAAATTAAATTTTACTTACAAATTTATTATTCACAGAAACTTCTAATGGAAAGTGGGAAAAGTATATTCTTCTTTGTCTTCAAAGTTGCGGTAGACATTTAAGATTAATTGTTAATTTATTTTAATACTTTTTCGAGATTCAGACATAATGAAAAATCAAATTACTTAGTGACCCAACATTATTTAGATTTTCTTCATGATGGAACAATTTGTCATTAAAAGTTTTTTCATCTTACTTTTAAAATAAATATTACATTTTATTGCAAAAAATAAAAAAAATCTTAAAATATGTGAAAAAGAAAAGTACTGGAATAATTATTTTGAAAATTTTGCTTTAAATTTTTTTCATACATATGTCTTTCAATAACTGTACTGTTTTATCATTTTACTCGTCTCATTTGAAATTAATTTCATTACAAGAAGCTTCGACGTGTTTTGCCAGATTGCGCTCGCAGAGTCGCACTTCTATTTTCTTTTCCAATTTTGGACCAATGTAACGTTGTTGTTCCATCTTCTGTGCAGAATCACCATCGTTTTCTTTCGGAGAAGACAAATTATTACAATGACCGTACTACTGGGCAAAGTCGGGGATAGTTTTTCGAAAATGACTCCATTTAATTGGATTAAAATAACAATGTACAAGATTTCAAGGATGAAATGTAATTTAACGTGTATTAATATATTTATTGTCTTTAGTTTAATCTTTAGTATTAATATATTTTGCATGCACTAAGTTAATATATTGATTACCAGGTGGTGCAGCAAGTAACCACAAGAATCATTGTTTTAATCCGCTATGGAGATTTTTTTTTGTAGTCGTTTATGTCAACATCATAATAGGTTTGAAAATAAATTTTTTGACAATCAAATTAAAAACCGTAAGTCAATATTGTACTTTGTAGTAAGAAAAAAAGATAATTTCTTTAAATATCCCTCAGAGATTGGTAACAGAAAAAGATACGGGCGAATTGTATGGGTGGTATAGACACCTCAAAGTCAAAGCGAAGTGTGAACGAAGCTCGATTAACCAGATATCATTTAGTTGTGTGTACTATCTCAGCGAGAGTGGTGCGTTTTATCAGAATAGGACAGAATAGTGTGTTATTATACAATAAGGAACTTGAACAAATATTAAGTTTCTATTTGATCAACGTCTTTAAAAACAAACATTCTAGCTTGGTTGAAAACTCTTAATTTCTAGCGTGGTTTCCTGCCTTTGGGTAGATGTAAGAGACTAAGGATACTAATTTACATTTTAAACTCTAATTCTACCAAAGTAACTACATAAGTGAACGAGTAAATTCTACCCTAATTACAAAGTGTCAATTAAATTTATTTATCCATTTTGTCAGAATCGCTGCACGCAGACGAAATATCGGACAGGGTTATGACAAAAACAACTTTTTCGGAATCAGGGACCAGCAAAACGGATATTTTCGTCAATATCTCTCTTCCGAATTTTCACGATTACAATACTTTCTATATACTACGTATATGAGAAAGTAATAATATATTTTATTATACATAAAAAGGCAATTTCAGACAGAATAATAAATCATGTAATCTTCACTATCAAAGAAAGGGGTACTTAGCTGGTTTTAAGTATTGAAATGCCTGATAAAGGAAATGATGTGTTTCTTTATTTACCCTAAAGGACTCTGGAAACAAATAAATAATAAACTTTATTGTCAAAAAAGCAGTTAGAATCTGCGTATGACCACGTGGTAGACAATACATTAATTTACTCTCCGGAAGCAAGGGACCATCCCATCAATTCCAATCAAGTGTCCCCTGAGCAAGAACCTAGCGAGTCTGTATAAAAATCCGCCTCTACCCGAAGGAAAACCGGAGAAAAACCCGGTCCAGGAGGGGAAACTCATAATCCGTCGCTTCTGCTCTGGTTATACCAGAGATAAATACATTTTTTATAGAATTCAGATAACTCGTGAGAGAAGACGAATCACAAACAGTGGAGGAAGCAATGGGTAAAACAAGAGAGAAGCGATCGCGTCATCCGCAAGGGAGGAGGAAAGAGGACGATGTGGAGGGAAGGGGTGGGTGCTTGCATGCTGGTAGTGGTGGGGCGTCGTGGGTCCATAAAGCGGGGTGTTTGCAGCTCCACAAAACCCATCATAACAGCGTCCGCTATAAGGTTTTAGACAGGTGTGCACTTTCCCAAGCGCCACAGCCTCGGTTGCGCGAGGCCTATTAGTTTTCACGCGATGGGCGTCAGTTGACGGCTGTTCATTAGACGCACAATGGGACTTCGGGGGTGGGAGGCGGTTGGAAGACTCTCGCATGCGCCCCTAAACTCCCACCCCCACCCCCGCTGCGGAAGGGAACATTCACGCTGAAAAGATCTCTTTGGCTGTTACATGACACAGATTTAACTCTTCAAGTCTAAATTACTGCTCTGAAAAAAAATTTCTCTCAAATAGCTAACTTAACTTATGCAAAACGAAACACATTTAACTTTTACACATTAAATTTAGTAATATTCCTTATTTTGAATATCATAAACAATTTCAATAGTGTTTGCTTTACCAAACTTACCAACTAAATGGTAAGTTAAAAATGGCTGATTAGAAGAAAATCTTACTCAACACACATAGTTATCGACACATTAGTCTCATAGAGTTTCTCGACAATTTCTAACACAAAAGAAATTTCTCTCCTACACGGTGTCACCTCATTCTCTCATAACAATCTTAATTTTTAAAAACATTTCAAATATCTGATAAGATTAAAGATGAATTTATGAGTTTATGAGTATATATTTTTCAATTTACAGAAATTAATCANGTTGAATGAGAATGGTAGACGGGCCCGAGAGGCGAACGGGATGGCGCAGTTGGTAGGCGCATGAGCGCGTAGAGCTCAAGGTCCCGGGTTCGAATCCCGGTCCCGTCTCCCATTTTCATTCGACGTAACATGATTAATCTGTTACCTGGCGGTGAAGTTCACCGCAATCTAAGAGATTTCTATGTTACAGAAATTAGTATTCCAAATATTTTTTTGAATTTTCACGTTAACCAACGAATATTTTAATTCTGCTCCATTGAATCACGTGATTCAAACGGCTGTTGTGGTAGTTGTTAACGGTACCACTATTCGCTAATGGAGAAGAAATAGAATTAGAATGTTAACGTCTTTCAATGGTCGCACGTTAATCTCCTATGAGGACACTTACAATTTATTACTCTTCTCTCGCGAGACATGTAGGGTCACCTGGGACACCGTTTAAGAAATTACTTTGAATTTTAAAACAAAGTATAAACAAAATAGTGGTTAAAGGATTATGCTTTTTCTCAAGTCCACAAAACAATCATTTCATTGACATCTCATTTTTGGCAACTGGTTAAGTATGGCGGGAGAAAAAGGGTCATTTATAACGAAAATAATAAATTTATTGTCAAAAATGCAGATGCGAACTGCGTATGACCACGTGGAAGATAATAAACTAATTTACTCTCCGGAAGTAAACAAGGCACCATCTCTTCAATTCCGATCGAGGGCCGTAAGGCAGAGGCGGATTAACATTTCAGTACACTCGTAAGATAATAATGAAAATTGTTAGCTACACGTTATAATATCAAGAAAATACCACAGAAAACAACACTCTAAAAATAACACAGAATGGGTAGTATCAGGGTTTCCTACAATTAGCAGGTTGGATCATGCATTATGTGGTAACGGTGTACCGTTGGCCGGATTGGTTAAATGCGTTAACTTATTTCAGGGAATGGATTGCTCACGCATTCATATTCTTCGTGTCAAATGAATTTGAACTTAAAGTAATTATTTACTTATTGTGGTCACGCTATATTTTTTTAGCTTCTATGATATTGATGACAAAATATATGAACGTGTTAGTCGGCCGGCCGGCCTACGAGACCGGTGTTGTCCAGCGTTAGACTCCGACCTGGTAATTGTAGGAGACCATGGTAGAATGCCGTTTATATTGATCTAACATTCATCTGGTTAAAAATTGATTCGTTACTTGGAGTTTCAAAAATAATAAATAAACATGACGTTACAAAAAATGATTATTTTAAATTAAATTGTTTCAAATATATTTAATCTCTTGTTTCTGTATCAAGATGAAAATTGTAGTGAAAGTGTAATATTTTTAAAAAAAATATGATGTTTACCGAGTTATAACCTAGAAATGTTCAAATATTTTGAGAATATGGACAGAAGGGTACGGTATTATCTCACATCAAGATTTTGTATATTTTAGGAATAATGCTTGATGAAAAATTGAAAGGCGTTTCTATGTTGCTCATTGTTTTATTGGTAGAAAGCTTTTGCGGTTGCATAGCAGCCATCGTCAGTAACATATACTGAGTATTGACCAATAAAACAACGAGCAACATAGAAACGTCTTTCAATTTATCATTCTTTGATAATGTTGCTAACGCTCCACAATTACCAAGGAATAATGCTTGTTTTTTTATGATTTCAGAAAAAAACATTAATGATTTACAGAAATGTACATTAATGGGTTTACAGAAATGTACATTAATGGGTTTACAATAATAAATAGGATGATTTTACAGTAAATTGAATTGTACGTATAAAATACTGCCCAGACAACTTTATATTAAATGCGACTTATTACAATTAAAATTTCATTGACATTAGTTACTCAAACGACTGTTAAACACATATCATATTATTCCATAAAATTTCAGAAAAAATTTGAAGATATCGAAGTAAGTAGGGTATACTTAACGTAATTTCTCAACTTCTATTTGGAATAAATATTTACAACGAAAGAAAACCGAATTGGTATAACTTGAATAAAATGTGTTCATTGTCGAGGAAAGGAGGAAGTCCGTTAACATTGGTTTAAAAATGTAGCAGTCTATTTTGTTTAAAAAAGTTAAGATAATTTATCACTTTCACGATGATGTCAAATAATTATCTAAATAGACTAGGACCTGATTACTCTTTTTCTATATTCAACCCTCAATGAAGGCAAACAGGAACTACCATGTGTCGGGGTGATTGATTTCGTTACTTCACAGGTTTTTACTGCTTTGTTCCATAACGAAATCCCCTTCAAAATAAATAAGTCAGTAATCAGGAGAAGGACGAGTGTCTTTTTCTATTATCTATTTCTATTTTCTATTATCTAATAAATTGGAGCAGAAACCAAGTGCTCGTAGAAAGAAAAAAACATATAACATGGAAAAATATTTTGGTGTCAACAACAGGACACCTCAAATCGTCTGCAATTCCTGAGAATTTACTGTAAATGCAGTTGCCTGCAGCACTCACGAATTTGAGTTGTAGAAATCTTCAAATTTTACTACACAAAGTCCAATCACAATGTTCATATGCTGCGGTAATGACACTTAGTCCTTTGACTGATCTCAACTCGGGTAGCGAGGGAAGACGTCTTGGTCATCCGTGAGCTGGCTCGTGACAGAGTGATACACGGAGCTCCTCTCAGTAGGAGATCTCCAGTCAGAATAAATTCTAGTTGTGATCAACAAAATAATTTCACCTTGGTAACCTTCTGATTCGTCGAGAGAATCCTTTGAACCTTCCTAACAGCGTTCGTATTTCTTGTCAATAAGTCTTGCCTTGACATTGTAGTAAGCTCCAAACAACATTTCTTGTCTAGGAACACGTACACATCTATCGTTCTTTGGAGTACATAAACAAACGTTCGTCTTGCGTTCGGTATCTTTGAGTACAGAATGTCTTCCGTGTGATAACATCTAATATCTATTCAAGTGTTGCGAGTGATAATATGTAGCATTAGGTGCGAGTGATAATATGTAGCATATCATATCACTGCTACACATGTTGTCTTCACACCATTCATCGTCTTCATTTATCTACGACTGAAATAATTGCAGCAATTCTCGATGTATTCTCGCTGCCATTACTCCTGGCACTGGTTTTCCACTGTTACAAATTTTCGAATGGTCTCGCAAATATGTCAATGATCAATGTCTCAAATATGTCAACTTTATATTTCTCGCATGATTTTCTTCCTAAATTTTTCTTCACTGACGGACAACATGAACCATATAGTGTTTCGTGAGATTTTTATTTAATTCTGTTTAATATTGAGTAATACCGCATGGAGAAAAAATTGAGACAGAATGTCCCGTAACCAACCTGCACTCTTTTATCTCCGAGGGCAATTTAGGCTGGTGGTGGCAAAACACGAGAGGATAATACCAACATTATCGAACTTCGAAAAGGTGCGCAGCATTTACCATTTTTAAAATTTTACAATTTGTAAAAAGTATTCAGTGCTACGGATGTTAAGTTCAATAACATTATGTTTTTAGAATAGAACTATGTAAATACAGTTTGTAAAGTAAGTTCAATGTACTTACGAGATAAACTTGATGAAAAAGTATATTTGATTATTATAAATTTCGTGATTAAATGTCTATATAATAATATTTAACTCCATGAGCGTCTTTAAGCCTCTCCCTCCCCCATATGATGTATAGTACATCAACGTAATGCTCGATGGGACCCTGTCAAAGCGAACGTATTTTATGCTGGAAGATCCTAAGACATATGTCGCAAATTTATGTATAATTTGTATAATGTATGTGGTTTTCATGGAAATATGTGGAATGAGTAAAATTACTACTTATCCGTCGAGTGCTAGTTGCTAAGTGATATAATTTTCAATCAATAATAGTAAAACAAAAAACAAAAGGTTGTATTGTTGTGGCGCGTGGGTAGTGTAGCGCCGTGGCACAGCAACGGGATCCGATTAGTCGAGATCCTCCTCTGCTCAGTGACAGCACGCTCGAAGCACTGCTCCTTGATCGCCTTCTCGCACACTCGCACACGCTCTCAAGATGGCGAAGAAGAAGAAGGCGAAGTTGACGAAAGAAGAGAAGGCGGCGAGGAAGGCGCTCAAGAAGCAGCGTGCGGACGAGAAGAAACGCCAACAACGAATGGTAAGTATGAGAGAAAGATAGAGAGACTCATACTCGAACTACAAGTCCAAGACACAAGCGAACGAACGATTAAAGTTTTAATAATTGCTAATAATATCGAGATTTATAATATTAGTTTTAATTATCGTTCGCCTACAAAATTTCACCTTCATGCGCTTTTAAACTTTTCTATTCACCCTAGTCATGCGTGGTGAAATGCTTTACAGATAACTACGAAGCACGAAAATTAGAACACACTGTCGGGGTGATTTATTTTGTTACTTCACAGGTTTTAACTGCGTTGTTCCATACCGAAATCCCCTTCAAAATAAATAAGTCAGAAATCAGGAAAAGGACGAGTTTTATTCTTATTAAATGTGAGGGGAAACTAAATGCTCGTAGAAAGAAAAACATATAACTAATAACGTGGAAAAATATTTTAGTGCTAACAACAGCAAGGCACGTCAAATCATCTGCAATTCCTGAAAATACAATGTTTTTGCAGTAACCTGCAGCACTCACGAATTTGAGTTTTAAAAATTCTTCAATTTTCACTTCACAAAGTTCAATCACTATGTTCATATGCTGCAGTACTGGCACTTAGTCGTTTGACTGATCTGAGCTCAGATGGCGAGGGATTTCGTCTCGGTTATCCGTGAGCCGGTCGTAGATAAACGTTTGACGCAGAGGTCTGCGCTTCACAGAGGTCTGCTCCGCAGGAGGTCTCTAGTCAGAATGAATTCTAGTTGTAATCAACAAAATAATTTCACCTTGGTAACCTTTTAATTCGTCGAGAGAATCCTTTGTCGCTGTTCTGGAACCTTCCTAACAGCGTTCGTATTTCTTGTCAATACAACATTATTTCTTGTCTAGGAACGCGTACACATCTGTCGTTCTTTGGAGTAAACAAACATTCGTTTGTCTTGCGTTCGATATCTTTGAACACAGAATGTCTTCCGTGTGATCACATGTAATATTTATGCAAGTGAGTAATAACTTGCATGGAGTGATAATATGTAGCAGTTCTGAGTGATAATATGCTGCTACACCCACTTTAATTACAAATTAAACTTGTTTATGAAGGTTAATAAGATTTTTAAAATTTAAATCAAGATTATTGCTACTGTCGTTTTGTACAATTTTTTTCAGAACTAGGAGCGAGGAACATTCTTTATAGGTCTCGTTGTGATCTACAGATTGCAACTTACACAAATAAACTTATAATGACATTCGAAGAGAAAACTGCTACCCACGCACGAGAATGTATGGGTAGATTGTTAGAGCTCAGAAACCGCTGAGACGAAATTATACCAAAAATTACATATGAATAAATAATATTCATACGAAATATGGAATGAAATTTTTTTAAAAGACCATTTCTCTAAATTGCATCATAATAGTTATTTATCGCCAATTTCTTGAACTGTATATATATAAATGCAATATATTAGCACTCACTTGTCTCAATTACAATAAATAATTTGAGTGAATAAAAATTCGACCGAAATAAGTAGACAAAATTAATTCACAAAATGTCAGTTAATTTACGAAATTTGAACACAAAAACAAAAAAAATACAATTTCACACAACGTTTCGATGCCGCTTGGTATAATCAAGTATACAAAAGCATTAGAAAAACATGTGAGTGCTGCTCACATTATGTGCATAATGACGTTGCTGTTTTGTATGCTTATTTTGGTGGAATTTAGTTTTATTAATAATACACCCAGACGCAATGAATAATATAAATACCTCAACTTTTTATTTTCGAGAAAAATATAAAAGTAAAACATATTTAACATCACCCATATATTTGAGAGATTCGGAATATTTTTTGTGGGACAATCTTTCCTCAAAAGTATTTGAGAAAATATCAATGTTTGTCTTTCTAATATTAAATTGCATATTCTGAAATGGCCAGTAAGGTGTGTTTTAAGACCAAAAACCGATATAAGCATATAGTATTGCATTAATTTATACAAATTTTTGGCGAAGACGTTTTTAAATTGATTTGTTTTCGTTATTGCAAACGGTTGTGTGTTTCCAATGATTCCTTGTTGCTTGTAGGAAAACTTGGTTCGTGAGCAGAGAATGGCAGAAGCGAGCTGGCACGAGTTGAAACGCTATTTCACTCATATGATCACCAAGATGCAGTTGCCGGCCGTTCGCCAAGCGATGGAGGTACGCCAAATAATTCTGGGTTTCTTAATTATAAGTAAAATAAATTTCTTCCTTTCAGTATTAATTTTTTGTTTTTATATTATGTAAGCATTTTTTCTGGCATAAGCAATGTCCTCTGCTTATTAGGCAGAGGACTTGTAACAAATTCCCGATTTAAAAATAAATAGTTGAAGAACTGATTATGAATAAGGATTACACTCCTATAGTAAATAGAGTATTAAAAATTCAGTTTTGTATTTGCTTCAGTTACATTTTTGAGAACAAGAAATTTTTTTCTGAGAAAATAAAGCCAGTTTGGGTTCAGGAAAAATTTTTCAACGGAAGACGCAATCGAATTCCTCATGAAGGATATTAAGAATCTGGGTCATTCTTCAAAATACGTCTGTACTTTGTTTATAGATTTTGTTCGGGAATTTCACAATGCTTGGCTTCCTTTTATAATACTACAACTTGAAAAAATTAATTGTCCAGAAAATTTAGCAAAAATCTTAATAAACTTTTTGACAAACAGGAAAGTCACCTTCAAAATAGGAAATTTTGGCACGACCAGAAATTTAAATAAAGGATGTCTCCAGGGGTCTCATTTTGGTCCCACAATTTGGAACTTAGTAATAAATGATCTTCTAGAAACCCTAACGAAGCATGGATCAAGAGCAGTAGCGTATGCAGACGATCTTGCTATCACGTTTAGTGGGAACTCGAGGAAAGATTTTGAATTTGTAGCAAGCCAAATTGGAAATATTTTGGAACTGTGGACTGAAAAATCGAAATTAAAAATATATCTCACTAAAACCCTGTAGTAAAAATCCAAAGTAACACTATCTCGGTATGCGATAAAATTAAATATCTAGGAATAATACTTGACAATAAGCTTAATTTTTAGAACATATACAAAAGCAAACTGAGAAAGCTGCAAAACTGTTTAGCAAACTAAACAGGATAGCAGCAGTAAATAAATACTTTAACAAGGACTCTCTACTTATTATATACAAAGCAGCCTTCATACCCATTGTATTTTATAACGTCTCAATATGGATAGATAAAATTGAGTACGCCCACGTGAAAAGGCCTTTAAACAAAGTCCAAAGCATACCGCTACTGCTCATGACAAATGCTTATGGAACTGCCTTCTTTGAGCAGTCTAAATTACCCTCAGCGTAGCGATCTTTTGGGCACGTCAAAGGAAGTCGAGTACTGGCGAGCGATGATTGCCATTCGGGATCCGCCGAATGACGAATGTTTGGAGCCGTCTTTGTGTCGTGTGTGTATGTGCGGAAGTAAGAGTTGCCACCACTAGTTGTAGTTATTTGGTCTTGAAGCAATTGCTCACGAACGCCGCCAGCAACTTTATAGTTGCCGAGCAGTTGCAGGGCACGTCTTTATCGTCTACTTGTTACCGGGCGTAATTAACAGATTAAACTAATGTAAGACTCCTATATACACAATGATATTTGATGACCTCGGCAACTTGACAAATTTATCATCATTATCAATATTTAATAAAACACAAATCCATCATTTTCAGACTATTGGTTACAAAAGTTTAGAACAACAGTTTAAAACACAACATTTCGACTGTGAACACAGTCCTCTTCAGGCGAATAATAATTTATACATAAAAAAAAACAATTCACATGCCACAAACATTTAACACATCGCAAAAAACATTAATAACAACTGTCAACGTAATAAAAATAAATAATATTTATCCGTCTGAAGAGAACCGTGTTTACAATCGAAACATTGTGTTTTGAACTGTATTTAACCAATCGTCTGAAAATGATGAATTTGTGTTTTATTGACTGAAGTATTCAGACGAACTATACTTCATTATTTCTTTATTATTCAGACGAACTCTCTCGACAACCAGTTGCATTATATAATCGGCTCTTATTGACTAAGGAAACGTCGACCAAAGCCGTTTAACCCGTGAAAGATGGATCATCGTAGAGTTTGCTTTTTGTTGCAGACTACATGGCATAGCTACGACTCCACTTTCGATCACAAATCGCA
>NNCF01130266.1:33712-59840 GCA_002313205.1 Laupala kohalensis | reverse complement strand
TTTCTTTTTTAATGTCTCAAATATAGTACCAACCGACGGAGACACAATCAAACCAACAGTTTGGACGTTATGCTTGGGGAAAATGAACCAATTTTGATTCGCCTTTTCAAATTCTTCCAGGAATGTGACCTTTGGCACATTAGTTGATCTTTATTTCTATGTCATTACTCAAGTCCATAAACGAATCGGGACTCCTCCCACAAGTTCTCGAGAGAATTTGGATTTAAATCCTTCTTTCTTTTCCCTTTTCTTTAACTTCACATTTTCTCTCTCTCTCTCTAAATTTACATATTTCTGTTTTCGGTTTTTATAATTTTTAGCAAACTGTTGTCTCTTTTTTCCTGTCTTTTTATATTTCGACTTACGGTATTACAGAAAGGTTTTTAGTGGGTATGGTCAAATCATTCGACGAGTCCCACACGCGGGGAGAGTCATGCTGGCTCCCCTTAGTGCGTAACTGTATTTTCCCTATCTGTACAAAAATGTTAGGGCTCTAATGACCACGATGTCTGCGAGGCGTAAAGCCCCAATAAAAAAATAGATTATTCGAAAAGTTTTGTTTAAAATTGTGAGAACACTGTATTCGAAATTTACTATTTCATTAGATGCCGCCCAAAGGCAAGAACCTAGCGAATCTGTGTAAAAATTCCACCGGTACTCGAAGGAAAAACGGAAAAAACCCGGGTTATGATGGGGTATACCTGTATATTTAACAACTAAATATACAGGTATACACCTGTATATACATGATTTAATATCTTTATATACATAAATTAAATCAAAAATTAGAAGAGCTAAATAAAAATTTGTTATTCAACTCGAGTGCTTGAGAGTTATTTAATCTATGATTACATGGGTTTTAGTTGTGAAACGCTACTAGCCTAGAAGTTGCTATTTGAGAAATTATTTGTCTGTATTATTATAACTCTGAGTACGTGACCACGCAGTTGATTTACAGTACAGGTCGGCGTAAAGCTAAGAGAATATAGTCCCCAAAGAGCCCACAGTCTCTTTGGTACTAATTCCAATACTTTTAGCACCATTTGAGTTGACATCAGTTTTCTTGTATATCCCCTCAACTTGAGCTACTTCTTCTTTGCGTAGTCACCGTAAGATAGGCAACTTGCAGAGACCCATTGAAATAATTGGAGAACTGTGGCAAACTGTGGAGTGACATTAATGGTCGCAAACAGGATCAGATGGAATAAATTAATGGAAGGATTCAAGTGAATGGTTTTTAATGTGATGNTCGGCGTAAAGCTAAGAGAATATAGTCCCCAAAGAGCCCACAGTCTCTTTGGTACTAATTCCAATACTTTTAGCACCATTTGAGTTGACATCAGTTTTCTTGTATATCCCCTCAACTTGAGCTACTTCTTCTTTGCGTAGTCACCGTAAGATAGGCAACTTGCAGAGACCCATTGAAATAATTGGAGAACTGTGGCAAACTGTGGAGTGACATTAATGGTCGCAAACAGGATCAGATGGAATAAATTAATGGAAGGATTCAAGTGAATGGTTTTTAATGTGATGCAATTGTAATTAAGCTACTTTTTCTCGAAAATTAGTTTTCATCGAAGAAACCTATCAATCTATATTGAGCTATGACAATACAATCTCCATATATATTAGGAAGAAGTATTTGCTGTATTTTTGTAAATAAATTAAAAATGAATTCACATTTTATTTTGAATTTATTGATAAAAAAAGATTAACCTCCTACTTTCTTTTGTACAGTGTATATCAAGGGAAAACGAAAATGATGAAATTAAAAACATATAACTGTCCATTATTGTCGGTAACTTCATTTCATTTATAAACACGTCTTCCCCTTTTAATTACCCAAAGTGAACACTTCTCGATAGCGGGGGAATTGTATGATCCCATGCATAACCGTCGAAGAGAAGTTTCACTGGAACAAAAAGGTCCATATCATTCACGAATCATTTTTTATAATTCCTTTCAAAAAACATAAAAGATGTTTACAAACTGGATCCCTTAAAATCCGCGGTTAAAAGGGTTCGAATGCTCTATTGCTTCTATAGTGTTAAAGAAATTACTGAATTGAACAAAAGAAGTTAATGAGAGTTTCAATCTCCCAATAAATATTGTTTTGGATATGATTCCGGATGATGTAAAGTGATATTAATTCCTCTTTATCACGCCGCTGTTAGGGTAATCTTGATACTGATGCAATTGTTTTTCGTGCACATTGTTTTTTATTCTTTAGTTTATAATAGTTTATTTCTAACTACGCAACCTTGGCACGGATGTGTACATTATCTCCGGAGCCTCGTCCTGGCCCGGGGTTTTCTCCGGTTTTCCTTCAGGTAGTGATGGATTTTCCACGGGAAGGAATGTCATTAATGCATTTCTTATTATCAATTACGATTTTTTTTCTGCACATAATAACTAGAATTCATTTTGGAGTAATGAACGGATAACAAACGTATTTATTAAATCATTAGTTTCATAAATATTAAATCCAACACTGCCCTTGGGTCCTTGATCGGAATTGCTGGGATTGTCTCTTGCTTGCTTCCGGAGAGTAACTTAGTTTTCTTTTCCACGTGGTCATACGTAGTTTGCTACTGCTCCTTTTACAATAAAGTTAATTTATTATTTATATATTTAGTTATAGTTGTAAGAATCTTGTGAGCTCTTCTCTCCTTCCTGCTTTCGCAATTAACGGGTGCTGTCTGTGGTGTCTGCCTGCTGTGCGGGATCGTATTTTGGGGTGAAGCTATGGGACAGTCGAATATATAGGAAAATGTTATTGGTAAAGGCAGTCGCACATTATATTGTTCACTAAAGTGACACTCATGCAGTCAATTCATAATGACAGTATCGATACTGTCCATCCTTCAATGTATTGATGTCCCTTTACACCGTCAAATTTCCTTTCCATATTTCATGGTCAGTAATAATATAGCTGCTCCATATATAGCTGCTTTCCATACAGCTGCTCAGAAGACAAGATCTTCAGCAATAAATCATGAATATTAAGAAAGTATATATCGTGTTAGTTACAAAGCAAATAACGGTAAAACTGCATATTTATTTATTGTATGTCATGAGCCGTGGTTCAGATCATGTGAACTGTCCTCTCACTTAGACACGTGAATTGGATGAAGCAATTGGGAAGGAGAGATAATAGGTTACTGGGCTGAAACTCCAACTTGGTGAACGAAACTCCATTTTCAAGCATCACTCAAATCAGCCTAACTCTTTCTGCTTCTAACTACTCTTTCTAACACCTCCTACAGTTACGGTTGTTTACGTAGTGACGCACAGGTTCAACACGGACTCCGTATTTATGATTTAGAACAGGCATTTATACTCAAACTTATTGTAATTTCAAACTTGATTTACGCTCTAGTAAAAGAGAACATCCTGCTAGAATTGCGTACAAAATTTGGTGAGATTTTGACCCGAAGTGACGGAAATATGAATATAAGAAATTTAACATGTAACGTTAAAGCAACGGAGCGTATTTATTAACATTACATGAAAATAATTTGCTACGGTTCAAGAATTTAGACACAAGGTAAAGTGGTATGGTAGAAAATATTTTGCTGCTTTGCAAGTAGAAAAAGTTTAGCAGTGGCTTATTATATTATTTCAAAGAACAAATATGCAGGAAAAATATTCTCGATAATATTTCGACAGTACTTTATTTGTGCAAGACCCGTGCTCGATAGGGACGTGTGGGGGAATCAACAACATCTACTACATCTCAAGGAACTAATAGAATAAATACTAAAAGAAAAGAATATTAGGTAAATGTTAATAAATATCAATAGAACCTAACTCTTTTGTTGGCAGTCAGCGAGGGGAAAAGAGGAATACGCAATACATGTAGATGAAATGAAAAGAAAAGTCATATATTTTCGGATGTTGACGTCATATATCCGTGGAGAGGAACGTACATATCAGAGACGTGTATCTATAACTCAGAAACAAACCCAGCTGTCAAAAACGTAAAAGGAGAATTATTGCATTAATTGGAACGGAGAATTTGTGAGTGCGGCGAGATAGTGGGATTTTCGAAAATATTAACAAAGGGGACACAAAGTAAATAAGAAGGAAAAGGAACAATATTTAGTAATTGGAAAGCATTACGGACAGTTAAGATGAATGAGGAAGACGAACTTATATATGGAACCGAGTCCGAGAGGGAAACGAAAAGGAAGGCCAAATAATTTCGAAAATGTTATGTGAAATTCAAAGAACTCTTAGCGGAGAAGATATTGTGTCGGATCGCGGGGGGGAAACTACAGAGATTTAGATACACAGTAGACAAAGTGGATTATGAGTATGACAAGTAGGAGACGTGTAAGTAAAGGAAGAAGAAAATAAAGAAAATAGATTTAGAAAATTTTGCCAAGCGTGTCCAATAGAAAGTTGAAGAGGTACTCCACGGGAAAATGGAGGAATACGAACGAATAATGAATGAAGATACATGACGTAATAAGACGTATGGAGACTCCGATAGCATTAGAAGCCGGGGAGAGGAAAACGGAAGAAATTGAGCTAGTTGAAAGAATTGAGGGAATGCTTGAGAAAAGGAGTAAATTCGAAGATATGGTATTAGGACGTTCCAGTGTCTTTACAAATGTTGTAAGTGAACTTCTAGAAGACAAATTGAGTGATAAAATATATTAGATTTACCAACAGAATATATAGTATGCGTTGTAGACGAATTTTTTAATAAATTAACTGAGACTTTGCATAACAATTTTCAGAAAGAATGTGACGAGACAAACGATAAAATTTTGAGAATAGAAGACAAATTAGAGAAGTTCGTTGGTGACACAATGCAACAGAGGTTGGGGAAGGCTCTTCCAAAAAACGTCAGGAGGACATACGCGGGTGTTACACAATGTAGCACAGGACAAAATACTAAAGGAGTTGTAATATTAGGGAGGAGAGAACTCAAAGATATAAGATAAAAGTTATTGACGTGTATGAAGGACAAGATGACAAATGTGTGGGCGAAACGAAAGACAAGAGAAAATAAGTTGGTACTAGTTCTAGATAATACTGAATAGTTACAGAAAATGAGAAATACAAGAGGATAGTGATATAGCACTTAAAAATACTCAGCGACGGAAACCGACATTGATAGTGAAGGACGTGCCAAAAGGGGAAGAGGAAAAAAGATTTTTAACAGGGATAAGAGAGCAGAATTTAACTGGAGGAGCTAAAAACTTTCGGCTAGTAAAGCGCAACCCAACGCAAGACTGAGAACGAGAGCAAAGGATTGTGGAGCTAAATAGGGGAAGATTTTACCCAAATTATGAGACAAGAGATGATATACAAAGGGTTAAGATCGTACCGCATAGATGAATATCTAGAAACACTACGTTGCAATCGGTGTGAAAGATATTCACATATTAGCAAATTTTGAGAAGAGCATCGAGAAACATGCGGATGCTGCGGGGTAATCGGCCATAATTTCTCAGAATATGTAAAAGAAATAGAACCGATATGTATTAATTGTAGCAGATGTGGGAGGCAACATTCTCACTCTGTTACAAGTGAGGAATGCGAGGAATATATCGCGGCAAAGAGATTGCAAGATATAACAGACTATGGGCAATAACCGACGGCCAACACGGAGTGAAACAAAAAGTGCAATACGAATATACGAACAAAATTTACAGAGAGGAACGACAGGATGAAGAGAACTATTTGACTTTTTGGAAAAGGAAAATATTGATGTTGCCTGTATTCAGGAACCCTACTTATTGCGCGGACAACCGTGCACATACCCCTACACGTATCAATACTGAAAAACAGTGACCGTGATGCTGAAACCGGAAATAGATACACTGGTATCAATAGATCTTAGTAAAGATAATGCGTAGATGATTTTAGCGAGGAAAGAAAATTGTGAAATAGTTATTGTAAATATGTATTTTAATTTTGGAAGGAAACTTGGACCAGAGCTGAGGTGGTTAAAGAAAATTTTAAAATCTTACACAAGAAAAAATTGCATTTTGTATGGATAGCGACGCAAGAATGAAGTTGTGGGGAAATCGGCTCACAAACAAGAGTGGGAAGAAGTTGTAACACGTTCTAATAGACCATGACTTAACGACAGAAATAATTACGGGACAATGACATTCAGACAAGGATACAAAGAGTCACCAATAGCCTACACACTGACTTACAATCTAAAACGTGACGAAATAAAAGTGCGGACAATAGGCACATAGGTTGAGAGCGATCACCTAGGAATTCTATTCGAGGCTGGAGAGGAGAGAAATATCCTAGAACAAGAAAAACAGAGACGAATAAGAATGAAAGATTGGAAAAAGTATAAGGAAGAAGTGAAGCGAACAGGAGATTTCTTAATACTGAGTTATGCAACAATTTCAACGAGAGAGAAAATTGAGACTATTCAAATAGCATTGTTTACAGCATATGCTTTCTCATCGGGAAAGCGAGGAAAGCGCTGATGGTCGAAGGACTTAACAATATTAAAGAAAGGGAAATATAAAGCACAACGACGCTTGCGGAAGGAGAGGGAGAAACACGGAGAAATAACAAAGGCAGTGGAAGATTATACGAGTGCAAGCAGGGATTTCCAGGAAGCAATAAGGAAAGCAAAGCGAGAGTTTTGGAGAACCTTTTTAGAAGATTTCCTATCAAAGAGTTGCTGGAGAACACCTTATTTAATAGCCAGCAACAAGATAAAAAGGAAGATGATTTGGTAAGTATTGACAAAAGAAAGTGGCTATGTTACAAAGCTGGAAAGACTTGCGACATGAGTTGTTACGGAGTTTATTACCAGACGAAATGATACAACAGGAGCTGGAATGGCAACAAGGAGGGGTAGATCCAGAAATGACTCAAGAAGAACTCGATAGAATAATACAACACCTGAAGCGAGGTAAAGCACCAGGATTTGAGAAAATAACTCATGAGATGGTTACAACAACGTATGAAATATATGATAAACAGCTTCTGGATTTATATAACCAATGCATACATTACGGGGATTTTCCAAAGGAATGGAAAATAGGAGTGTTGCGGATATTTGAAAAAGAAGAAAAGAGGGATTTGACGAAGTCTAGCTCGTATCGCCCAGTTACATAAATGTCTACACTAGGGATAGTTTTGGATAGATGGCTTGGTGAGAAAATTGGGGAATATATAGAAGAAAATGGATTAATGTATGAACACCAATATGGATATAGAGTTGGAAAGAGCACGGAGGATGCTATACACGAATTAGTAAATGTAGTCGAACGAAGAACAGGAAAATGGGGGTTTGTAATGTTTGTAGACGTTCAAGGCGCATTAGATAATTTCAGGTGGGCAGAACTTCTTGCAACAACAATAGACTTGAATGTGCTAGGTCGATTAATAGACTTACTGAGATCTTTCGTAACTGAACGACATACAATGCTCACATTAGTAAGGGAAACAACATTGAAAAGAAATTCTAGGGGGTATCCGAGGGTTTATGAGCTCTTTATCACTTTTGATATGGAATTTGTATATAAACAATATACTAAGAACAATGCAAGAAAACCATGTTTATGTTGTAGCATATGCGGACGACATATGTCTATTTGTAGAAGGGCAAAGCCGCCGAGAGATAGAAGCGAACGGTAATTGTTCTATGAAGCTATGTGAAGAACTTATGGAACAGAAAGGATTGAAGTTATCACAAGAAAAAAACTCAGGGTATGTATTTTGAAAACAACAATAGAAAACGTCGATATCCAATAATTAAGCTAGGAAGAAAAAGTATCAAAATTGTGCGTACCAAAAAATACTTAAGTATTATTTTGGATGATGGTTTGACTTTTCGGGAACACATAAAGTACATAACGGAAAAAAGCAAAAAAAAGAGGAATTTATAGTTTACTGTGGGTAGGATATAATAACAAGAATCTACCACAATAAGAGTTAATTATATTATATAAAGGAGGAAATGGGTCCATTATAAGTTATGCAGCAAGTGTGTGGTTGGTGAAACTGAAAAATATACACATAAAAGCACTATTACAATCCACACAACGGAGATGTAGTTCGGTTAAGCTACACCACTCAACACAGTGACGACAGTAAGTAGAGAGGTGCTTCTAGGAGCAATGCATTGCCAATAGACATTCATTTACATAAGATGAGGTTGCGTTATTTGCTAAGAAAAACGGGAGAAATAATAATTAACAAGAGAAAAACCAAGGACGAGAAAGGAGGAAGAGAAAAAATAACCAGAGAATTGACGTATGCATGGCAGATACGATGGACTAATGAAACGACAGGACGACCAGTTTTTATTACATATCGGACGTGACTTATGCCTTTAGGAACAGAAAGTGGTTTAGAACAGAACGAGAAATGATGGAGATGCTGACTGGATACGGAAATTTTGCAACATACTTGTAAAAAATACGAAAGACTGACAGGGAAGAATGTATTTGCGGAAAAGGAAAAGAATACAGGCATCATGTGTTATGGAACTGCGACATCTATAATATGGAAAGACGTGAATTAATTTTGAGACTACAGAAAGAAGGGGTTAGATGGCTAGATAACGACTCGGACATGATATCTACAAGAACAAGATACAATATATTTCACGAAGTCTCCTGCAAAATGTGCATGGTAGGAGATGCGATTAAAATTATCTAACAGGACGTAACAAACAGGGGATGTACCAATGTGCTATGGTAGGAAAATAGATGAGTGGACATTTCTCCCGTAAAAATACGGGAAAACCTAAGTTAAGATTCACTCAAATTATGAACTAATTTGTATTAAGATTGTTGTTGAATAAATTATTATTACTGTAAAAAAACACCTCCGCGTGGGCCAACTTGGTTAATCCACCTCCTACCTTCTCTCGCTCCACGTAGGTATGCACGGACGCTGTATTTCCAATTTACAAGCACTACAATAAATAAATTCAACCGAATGGAGGGTCAAACCGTGATGAAACCTCACCAACGTTGTAAAAATGTTAAGGGGATTCCAGTTTTAAGTTCGTGACAGCAAATTAGCAGGAACAGAAAAGTGTACTTTGAATGAATGAATGGGGGGAGGGTTAGGTAGATACCTTAATTAATAAATAAAGCAATAAATGATTTTATTAGTAGAGAGACTCAGACCGAGGTCTGCTCTTCTGCCTAACCACTATGCTATACGCAAATAAAGGGATATTATTTGCCATATGAATGTATTGCACGTATATATTAATTATGATGAATCAATCGCGTGTCAAGTTCCACTTTCGCTGGACATCACCAAGTGAATGATACACAAACGAACAGTAGCGAATCGATGGAATTGTCAGTCGTTTCCTCAAACCTCGATGAGTCCCACAGATGAGTCTCTCCATTTACCACTTGTCCCTAACTACACAGAGCGTTTTGTTTCTGTGTCTGAGGTTTTCTATGTGTATTACGATTTAAATACTTACATAGTTTTATTAACAACAAATTATTCGGAAATGTTATGGTGTATTCTAGTTTAACACGGAGCGTAAACTAGACTCAACTCACACTGTCCAGAAATCTGTAAGGAAGTAATGATGGACGAAATAGACAGTCAACTTCGAAAATATTTGGAAACGGCTTTTCTTGTTGTAACCGGTTTTTACTTATCTAATCAGTTGTACCAATGATGGTTTGGGTATTTTTTTACTTTCCAATTACACAGAATGAAAAGGGGAAGTGTGTGTTTGGTCGGAAAACAATTGAGATCTCGTCAGATCTTTGCCAATTGGCTCCAGTAGAGTTTATTTTCAAATTTTGGCGACGATGTCCAATGTTGGATATGAGTATGTATGTCAAGAATTTGAATATGTTGAATGTTTACCCGATGTCCTGTAAATATTTTAATATTAAATTTTTTAAGATCTTCTTCCAAATAATGAATTTCCATTATGCCGTGTTTAGTGTACGAAATGTTCAAAATTGATCTTTATTATTGTTTCGAAAAAACAAAATATACGCTTCAAATGATCGCGCAGGTGGCGGATTGATGGACACCTGGAATGAGCAGTCATCTCCGGAAATCACAGGTCTCTTGCGCCTGCGCAGCTCTGCTAAATTGAGCTTGCCGCTTAAAAGTTATATTATTATATACAGTTGAAGGAGATATTAGTTCAAAATTATATCAACAGACCGCGCGCGCAAATCACCGGGCTATCTCAACGTAAGGACAAACAACGAACCGTGACAAATGACGATCATCAATTTCGGCTGTCCTTCACGAGAACCAGGAGGCGACTGAAATACGTATTGTATCTTATTAAATTCGTTTTTTGGTCATTTTTCCATATTGAAACAACTTATAACAATTCGCATTATTGAATGGTTTGAATTTACTTTTTAAATTCAACTCATTATTTAAGATGCCGCTATAAAGTTTCTTGACAATGAAACTGTATTTTTAGAACACCAATCAGATTAATTCTTGTTCAACAATGAGCTGTTTTTTCTTATCGGTTCTCCTTCTTACTCTTGTGGTAAATTGTTAGCAGATTCTTGCTGGGTGCTGGAGACCGTTTTAGCAGTTTTACGTTTTGTGTAAACAATTATCTAAATATAATACGTACAGAAATAATTTTCAATATATATAATTTTATTTCATACATATCAACATTAAATATATAATAGTATCAGTGAAACAAACCTATAAAAACACCACAAACATCAAATCAAATGGAATGATGAATATACTCGATATTCGAATGTCAAAATGCTAGGTGCAGCATAAGTTCAGTTTTTTGTAACTTAATATTTCATTGTGTACAAATATATGTATTACATTACAAAATATTCATTTTGGACTTTGAAATTAATTTATTTTTCTGTTTGAACATAAAATCTAGTTTGAACGAGATGTTATGTAAAGAATAATTTTGAGAATCGTGCTAGCAAAGACATCTTAAATTACTAGAAAATGGAATTTATTAAAAGTAATTATTCTGAAAAGTATAGTAGTTAATGTAATAAGGGACTTAACACTAATTAACACACGGGATGATGAGTTAGAAACACATAAATGTAGAGCGGTGCATAATAGAAAATTGCATCATTCAAGTTTATTAAAAATGTAAATATACTCGTTGGTAACTTAATAAGAGTGATGGAGATATTAAGCTGAAAAAGAGACTGCATAGGTCTTGGCATTAAAACCAAAAAAAGTCCTTCTGTTTTCTCTGTTAGAAAATAGTAGTGCGTTTACATTCAGCTATTACATCAGAGAAGTTAGTAAAATCACTTTTACCGAAAACAAGTAGACTTGACGCGAATTGAGTAGGTGGAGCGCTCTACTATTCATTTTGAACGCTTACTGCTTTCTACCTAAAAATATAACCTCTATCATTCTTTACTATGTAAAGGAAAACAACATACAATCAGCTCACGCCCATTTGAATCTTCCTATCTAGCTGGCTACTTCTGCAAATATCTTCACAGAATCCTCTAATTTGTTATATTCAACACCAAAGAACGCTATTTTCAATGTGAACTTCAGTTTGCTTTCCGATGCCTCGTCCCTTCAGAGTCCAGATGCTGGACAATATTTAATCTATTGATGTTTCATAAATTGAAAAGATACCGACGCAGATGTCAGGTTACGCGATGCCTCGGGTGGGTTGATCATATAATAAGCTGACAATCTAACTGGCGGAAGGGGAGATGTTTTTAGTAATGCCCAACAGTGAGATGATGTCCGCGAAAAGATAATAGTGGCTACGCCAACTCAAACCGCGCCAACTACGTCATAATTCACTATACACAATCTGTTGTGTTTCATTTACATCCAGAAAAACGTTTTCACTATGGAGACTAGTCTTTGCATATAATAAACCTTTCCTTTATGGATTCTTGTTTCTGGCTCCAGCCTCTGTTGCAATATCAAAATGAAACTCCGATTCGATGCTATTCCCATCCTAGGAAACACGATGATTACGTTTCGTTTTGCATGAAGCAACTTTAAAAAATCTTTAGAAGTCGCCGGGTGAAGTTTTACTTTCCATCAACACGTGGAAAATGGATAAAGGATAATATTGAAGATTTCATGCGTTTTGAGTTGGCGGAACCGTTAAGACTCAACACTACTACCTTTCTGNATTCGATGCTATTCCCATCCTAGGAAACACGATGATTACGTTTCGTTTTGCATGAAGCAACTTTAAAAAATCTTTAGAAGTCGCCGGGTGAAGTTTTACTTTCCATCAAGCACGTGGAAAATGGATAAAGGATAATATTGAAGATTTCATGCGTTTTGAGTTGGCGGAACCGATAAGACTCAACACTACTACCTTTCTGTGAACATCATCTCACAGACGGACATTACTGAAAACATCTCTTATTCCACACCCTCGCTCGTCGACTGATGACCCATCCACCCGAGACGTCGTCAGATCCAAGAGCTGCTTCGGCTACTTTTCAATTGAAAGAGGAAAACAAACGGAAAATAGCATTCTNTTTTTCTTATCGGTTCTCCTTCTTACTCTTGTGGTAAATTGTTAGCAGATTCTTGCTGGGTGCTGGAGACCGTTTTAGCAGTTTTACGTTTTGTGTAAACAATTATCTAAATATAATACGTACAGAAATAATTTTCAATATATATAATTTTATTTCATACATATCAACATTAAATATATAATAGTATCAGTGAAACAAACCTATAAAAACACCACAAACATCAAATCAAATGGAATGATGAATATACTCGATATTCGAATGTCAAAATGCTAGGTGCAGCATAAGTTCAGTTTTTTGTAACTTAATATTTCATTGTGTACAAATATATGTATTACATTACAAAATATTCATTTTGGACTTTGAAATTAATTTATTTTTCTGTTTGAACATAAAATCTAGTTTGAACGAGATGTTATGTAAAGAATAATTTTGAGAATCGTGCTAGCAAAGACATCTTAAATTACTAGAAAATGGAATTTATTAAAAGTAATTATTCTGAAAAGTATAGTAGTTAATGTAATAAGGGACTTACACTAATTGACAGACGGGATGATGAGTTAGAAACACATAAATGTAGAGCGGTGCATAATAGAAAATTGCATCATTCAAGTTTATTAAAAATGTAAATATACTCGTTGGTAACTTAATAAGAGTGATGGAGATATTAAGCTGAAAAAGAGACTGCATAGGTCTTGGCATTAAAACCAAAAAAAGTCCTTCTGTTTTCTCTGTTAGAAAATAGTAGTGCGTTTACATTCAGCTATTACATCAGAGAAGTTAGTAAAATCACTTTTACCGAAAACAAGTAGACTTGACGCGAATTGAGTAGGTGGAGCGCTCTACTATTCATTTTGAACGCTTACTGCTTTCTACCTAAAAATATAACCTCTATCATTCTTTACTATGTAAAGGAAAACAACATACAATCAGCTCACGCCCATTTGAATCTTCCTATCTAGCTGGCTACTTCTGCAAATATCTTCACAGAATCCTCTAATTTGTTATATTCAACACCAAAGAACGCTATTTTCAATGTGAACTTCAGTTTGCTTTCCGATGCCTCGTCCCTTCAGAGTCCAGATGCTGGACAATATTTAATCTATTGATGTTTCATAAATTGAAAAGATACCGACGCAGATGTCAGGTTACGCGATGCCTCGGGTGGGTTGATCATATAATAAGCTGACAATCTAACTGGCGGAAGGGGAGATGTTTTTAGTAATGCCCAACAGTGAGATGATGTCCGCGAAAAGATAATAGTGGCTACGCCAACTCAAACCGCGCCAACTACGTCATAATTCACTATACACAATCTGTTGTGTTTCATTTACATCCAGAAAAACGTTTTCACTATGGAGACTAGTCTTTGCATATAATAAACCTTTCCTTTATGGATTCTTGTTTCTGGCTCCAGCCTCTGTTGCAATATCAAAATGAAACTCCGATTCGATGCTATTCCCATCCTAGGAAACACGATGATTACGTTTCGTTTTGCATGAAGCAACTTTAAAAAATCTTTAGAAGTCGCCGGGTGAAGTTTTACTTTCCATCAAGCACGTGGAAAATGGATAAAGGATAATATTGAAGATTTCATGCGTTTTGAGTTGGCGGAACCGATAAGACTCAACACTACTACCTTTCTGTGAACATCATCTCACAGACGGACATTACTGAAAACATCGCTTATTCCACACCCTCGCTCGTCGACTGATGACCCATCCACCCGAGACGTCGTCAAATCCAAGAGCTGCTTCGGCTACTTTTCAATTGAAAGAGGAAAACAAACCGAGACAACAAACGGAAAATAGCATTCTTTGGTGTTGATGTGGCGATATTCGCCAAAGTACCGACCTTGAGTCATCCAGATAGGAAGGTATAGAAGAGTGCCTCCGAAGTGTGAGCTAATTGTTAGATGATCATTCTGTTAAAGTTGTGAGTGACAGAGGCGATATCTTTACAGTGAATAGTAAGCAGTAAACTAGGAAAATGAATAGTAGAGCTCTCCGTCAACTCAGATTGCGACAAGTTCACGTACATTACTCACCAACACTACACCAGCATAAATAAATAACATTTTCCGAGATATGTGTCATTGGTGTCGTGAGAACGAATATTCCTTCATAATCAGAAAATTCATCCGAATTAAACCTTAGCATATGTTCGTATCGACGTATCGTATGACTTGTCCACGTGCAAGTAGTTCTTTAAAGAAAAGTTGCTTCACAAGTGATACTTTTTTCTTCTGACATCATTCACACATATTAAAATAAAAGTAAAATATACTCTTCAGTGTAACAAATATAAGTGAAATATTTGCTCATTAATTGTTTAATTCATACAAAACAATGTTAGAGTTCTTGTTGTATTGTGCTCATATGCAATTTTAGCTGCTTTTTGACAATGAATAATTTAATGCTTTTCCAATACTACTACGGTCACGTCCCCGATGAACGCGACCGCTCACGATTTCGTCGAAAAATTCGTCTCTGGGCAAGTTGTTGCAACTGAACAATTTCCATCCCCGATTGGCACAGGGCCATTTCCAGTCTGTGATAATCGAATGGAAAATTTTCCTTCAATCTCATATTGTATTCAATAAATAAAGACTTACGACCTTCGGACGGACTGTTTTTATTTGATGGTTTAAAGCTCGCAACGTTTCGTCAGGTGGAAAAAAAGACGACGACTTCAACATAAAGTCGAAACTTTATGTACAAAGTATATAGTACAAAGTTTCGACTTTATGTTGTTATATATAGTGTTCGTTCGTTAAAGGTCGTAAGTCTTTGGTTATTTATTTAATTTGATTACAAAGCGCTAAACTTTTCCTTTCTGTCAATCGTATCACAAGACAATTAGAACTGGAAACGGAAAATCGATTGGTACAGATGTAAACGCAACGTGTCAGCAAGTTATTTATTAGTTGTTATTATTAGTGATTTTCCCAACTTCATGGAGTACTCTACTTTGTATTCCTCTCTCTCTCTCTCTCTCTTTGTATTCACGAGTGCTATTACATCAAGACTTTAATTTCGTTTGCCACTCTGGTGCCAAAACGCTGTACATTGTAAGAAGTCAAAAAATCTCATCGATAATCTTCAATTCTTTTTCAACGGCAAAACAAAATTTATCGTAATAATTGGAGTAAAAAATCTTCAACATTAATTTCTTTTCACTTTAGCTACAATGTACCAAAATAACCTAAGAGTAAAAAAGTAGGGGAATTCAATCAGACTGAGGATACTGCAACCTAGGAAAAGACCCACTGTTCCTCCTACGGACACTGAAACAAAACAAAAAAATTGTAAATTTCGTGAACTTGAAAACAATGTATGAACACAAATGTCAATTGAGGCGCCCAAAACCAGAAGGGTCTAAAGCAAACCATGGTCAAATTTGATATTTTAGCATGTATGCATATTTCTGACATGTGGATCTTATGGTGAACTAGCTATTGCTGTGTACATATCAAAGGATTTATGAAAAGGCGTTCTGGCACTTCATCTGACATTCAATTCCATATGGGCCCAAAGCACAAGCTGAGTTTTCTCGGTCAGAGTTGCTCACATGTACAACATTAATATATAGTAGGTATTTTTAAAATATGCTATTGGACACAAAAAGTATGAAATAATGCTATATGGCTAACTTATAGATACAAATTTCATGCACTAAATGTGCAATAAATAATTCAACCTACCTCATTCTTCGTGTGTCCAGAGGTGGTGATAAAGTAACTTTGAAAGCAAATTGCCAATGGGAAGAAGAAGCTGATATTTTACCGTGACCACAATAAGAATATCACCATTCTTCCTTTTTCGTACGTTAGTACATTCTGACCAATATGAGGAAATAACTCATACATTTCTAGTTTCAGAACAACCTTTTTGAATATGTGATGCTGACTTTCGACAGATACAGCAGTTAAAGAGAAAAACAGTAGCAGTCTGTTCTCCTGATGGATGGTGTAATGTTAATTGAAAGAGCAAGACTGGTTAAGGCGTTCATAATGATTAAAATGGTAGCTGAAGATTTTAAAAATTTTGACGTCTTCAGTAATCTCATTAATAAGCCAAAGGTGAATATATAAAAGAAAATAAATCATAGGAACCATACAGGAACTAATTTTCAGCATATTGCCCACAACTGATGTTAAAGAAATCATATTCTATTCTTGAGACATGGAAATTGGCCACTCTTCTGAAACCTCATCGAGAGAGACCAATGCTAACAGCGTTAAGAGACTTTCTACATCCAGAGACAAAATACCCAGATGGAAGGAAACTTTTGAAGCACAGAGATGTGATGAAACTACTGCCTTACATGCCTGAAAGAGAAAAGTGCTAGTTTTCTCTGAATCTTAAGTTTGACTGTGTAACAAAAGACAACCATAATAATGATGAAGACCATGAAATGATGGACTGAAGAGTTCTCAGTGTTTCAATGCAATTGTATATTATATTATTATTAATAACTAACAAAGGAAATTAGTAGAAAATGAAAATATTGTGCTGTGTATTCCTATTCTGTGAAAAAATCATATTTGAACATAAATATATCCTAATATCTTCATATTTTTTACATGTAATTTGAGACATATAGAGTACAGCCAAAACCAAATAAATGTCCAGACACAAGAGAATTCAATAAGAATTTCAGTTTCACAAATATTATATTTTCTCAAAACTTTGTTTCTGTGCTGTGGGCCCTTCTGGTTCTCGGCGCCTCAATTGCTTCAAAGTACCTATTGAAGATGATATGTTAGATTCTCGAAGTTTGAATAACAAAAATTGTTTTTCTATATTCGAACTTTCCGCGGATATTTACAATAATAATTCGCGTTTGATTCATACAAATTCACTTATAGATATTTTAGACATTTGATTGCAATGAGCACCAAGAGTCACATTATTCGATATTAGCATTTAGTACATGTGTTAGTTTTCACCGTTACCCAGAAGTCGATGTTCAGATGTTGACTAACCGATTTTGGCCAAAGAGCGTCGCTGTTCTGATATCAAGACGAGCAAAAAAGGAACTGTTTTGATATCTCTTGACACTTTAATATGCAACCAATTGATAACAATACGTAGTCGTAAAGTAACTGTACTATTAAGTTGAATTATTTTCATGATTAATATTACTTCATTGTATGATAAAAGTGTTTTTGAAAGAATTACTAGCAACAACATTGAATATTATTTTATTTATTACAAAAAGTTTATAGTGTATCGGGCATTTCGTGTCATTTAAGAAAGTGGTTTTTGAAAGAGGCATGTACAAACTCAGTTTTATGACCTAATAATCTTCTGTCAAAAATATTGTTCTCTTTCGTTAAAAAGAATGTAAGTCACGTGCAAATGTAGTGCAAGAACACCATAATATCATATTGTCGTGTTCATGGAGTACGTATTGCTCGTTATCACACCATTAAATCTTATATCCTGGCCATTCGATTGAAAAAGAGTTTAAAACGATATTATCCGATGTTGTTAAGAATTAACAAGAATAACTCAGCAAAAATACCGAGAGATGTTCGCGGTTTTATGATAACGGCAACCATTAACTCTCGTAATATCTTTCGACCCGGAGGTATCTGAAGAGCATCCGAAGCTATTATAAACAGAAGTATAATAATTAATGACAATTTAAATAAATTATCAGAACTTTGCCATACTAGAATTTTATTAATTGAAAAACAATGATCTAATTACATGAATTATTTGAAACTATTGCTTCAAAGTTGCATGTATTGTTGACCCGTCCGAACGGATAAATAAACAACTTATATGTATTCTTTAAGTCCTCAACGACACCGAAACAATGGTTGTGGAATTTAGTTTTCAAGTCAATTGACTTAGAGCAAATGTAGAGAAATTATACGACCTTATTTTCACAGGCGCGATTGATTGTCAATTATATATACTTAACTTTCAGTTCTCATTGCGCTTTTTAATGTGGTTTCTGTATATAGTTTTTATATTCTTTACTCCTAATTTTGTTTTCTATACTTCTGATACTCTGTGATTCTGTGCTTCTATGCTCGTATCATTAAGTATAATAACAGTAGAAGGGGAAACTCGGTCAGTTCTGCGACTCGACCTTCAGGGGCACTGGTGTCGTTTTACCCGTAGTAACGTCTAGGAGGAGTTCCTTTAATTACTTTTCTGTTAGCTATCGAATATCTTCGACCGAGATAGTTACTGTTGCAGGAAGTTGTGTTACCAATTTTGTCATTTTCTTTGTGGGGCACCAGTTTTGTCATAACTATCAACGAAGTAATTCATCAAATTTGGCGAGGTTTGATAATTAGCGAGGCGAAGTAGGTTGTGAATGTATTTTATAATGAAAAACAGTGGAGATCACGCGATTTGAACAAGTTTGTGAGACGTTGCTGCTATTTCACTTTGTAAAACCAATATGCTCAAGTAAGAAGTGTTTGTGTTCACGTTTTCCGGTATGTTTCTTCATGTCATTGTATATGTTTTCTATATTATAGAATCTATTCCCAGTGTTGTTGCATAAGTTCCCCTATTAGTGAATGTTCTACAACGTTACGGAATGTTTTCAAGTGTTATTGAATATGTCTAGATAATGTAATATGTATCGTTAATATATAAACGTAAGCTTTCGCGGCCGGTGTCATTAATATTATTGTCGTTTTTCGGGTTATTAAACCGTGGTCCACTGCTATTTCTTCTAGATGTTTCGGCGGCTAATGCGGCTGCCATCTTCTGTAGGGGCGTCGTGGGCGTAGCGTCCTTCTTGGCGTCCCGGTTCCAACAAGTAACCTGTCCGGAGACCCCCGTCTACTTATAGGACGCGGTGACGTAGGGGTCGTTTCTGATTGGCTCGCTTCGCCGAAGTACTGTGATTGGTTCGCTTCGCCAAACTGCTGCTGTGATTGGCTGGTGGAATTATTAGGGAAGGAAGGGTTTTTTTATGCAGGTTTCTAAGAGCAGGATACCAAGCCATTTGGATTTTGAAGTTTTCTTCCTTCTTGTTAAAATTGTTTTTATGTTTGAAAATCTCAATGGCTTCCCGATGAATTCTGGAATAATAGTGGGTGGTGGAAGAAATAATTTCAGTTTGATTGAACTGAATGTCATGGTTTTTCAGCCCGGCATGTTCTGCAACCCCCCGATTTTTCCACCTGTTCCAACTTATAATTCCTTGAATGTTCTGAAATACGAGTATTTATACTGCGTTTGGTTGTGCGAATATATACTGTCCCGCAAGAGCATGGGATGCAATATACGCCTCCACTAATCAGAGGATCCCGAATATCTTTAACAGGTCTGAGGAGATTTTGAATTTGAGATGTAGGTTTAAACACGGTAGCAACATTGTGTTTCTTCAGTAATTTTCCTATTCTGTCCGTGACGTGACTTATATAAGGCAGAAATGCTGTACCCACCACTGATTTTTCTTTTCCCTCATCTGAAATATTATTACTTATTTTTGGTTGAATGGCTCTACATACTTCTCTACGTGTATACCCATTGGTCTGTAGGACGGATTCCAGATATCGGAGTTCTTTCTTTAAGTATAAGGGTTCACAAATACGACGGGCTCGGTCCACTAAAGTCTTAATCATAGCTCTTTTTTGTCCTGGGTAGTGGTTTGAGGTTTTGTTTAAGTATCGGTCCGTATTAGTGTTCTTACGATAGACCGTGTGACCGAGAGTACCATTTTCTTTCCTAGTGACCAAAACATCGAGAAAAGCCAACTGTTTATTATTGTTTTCCTTCTCCATGGTGAACTGAATGTCTCCATAATACTGTCAGTGGCATAACTTCAACATCGGATCTTCCTCCTCGGGGCGGGGCGGAGACGGAAACGTGAGTAATGACGGATAAACGGCGGTGCCCAAAGACAATGAGACAGAAATAGATAAAAGAGAAATGAAGAAATCTTGATATGACAAAGTAATAAGGGTTAATAGAAAATTTAAGAAATTCTAGTGTTATTATTAATCTCGAATTTATAATTATTTTATGAGTTACGATTTATTAGCAATATTTTCCGAATAATTCAAAGTTATTATAATAGTATGTATTTGCTAAATATCTTTGTACTATTTCAAATATGAATGTGTTGGTATTATAATATGTAACTAACTATTTGTATTCTTATCTCAGGGGACGCAGATACAAATCCGCTTCAGCCTTATGACCATTGATCGGAATTGTTGGGAAGTTCCCTTGCTTACTTCTGGGGAGAAAATTAGTTTGTTGTCCCCGACGTGGTCATTCGCAGTGTGTAACTGCTTTCTTTACCATAAATGTATTAAATAATGAGTCCACAATTAACCATTTCATATTTTGAAAATTTTTCAACTCACCTAAGACGTCTGTGAATCCAAATAGAATATCTCTCACTATCATCATTCTCGGAAAATTTGAGGAGGTATATTTTATTTCGGCTCCTAGCATCCTAAAAATTGCCCAAAAGTATCAGTAATAATAATAATAATAATAATAATAATATATCTAACATTGATTTTACATTTATGATCAAAAATTACACATTTCATTTTATATGTTAGGTTTATGATAGGTTCTTGAGAATACCTTAAATATTCCATTTTTTTATTCTCACGAATTATTCTGAAGTGTACAGCACAATATCCAAATAAGAAGCGTCTAAGAAAAGTTTATGAGAAATATTTTCGTCAAATAACATGAAGACCATTTCTCCTACGGGTGCTCCAATAAGTTTTGTTTTTCCGCGAGTCACGTCGGTGTCGGTTGTGAAGTCGGATAAAATCAAACCGGAAACCCGATCGTTTAACCGATTTTTTCCTTCAGATGTTAACCGAAACGAAGCCGTATTCTGTAGATCAAAACAGATTTCATCTTCATTGTATGTACATACCTCTTCCGTTTTTCGTATTGTAACACGAAAATAATAAAACTATTCAAAAATTGCAATTTCACAGTAAAGTTCTCGAAAATAACACATAGACAAAAAAAAACATGACTTGTTACAATCGTAAGTTAATGTTAACCGTAATTTATAGAACAATTTTAACAATTAAATTGTTTAGCCGAATAGACAAGATTCAAACACTCAAACACTCTGCTTTATTATAACTGTTACAACAGTACTGTGTAGTTTAGGTCAGGTAGGTCGGGTAAATGAAACATATTTCTGAATCTCGTATGAAAAGAGTTTTTTCCACTTAAAAAAAGTTGTAATTTTTTTTACATGTTAAGTTGCGGAAATAAACTATTAAATAAGAAGGTTAATTAACCAAAAAATAAGAAGGTTCCGAATGATTATTGATAGAATACTTTATTACTACACAGTTATTGGTTATCAGGTATTCAAAATCGCTCTTTGTATATGAGTTACTAGTTTATGGTGTACATCACCTGATGTGCCCAGACGAGCGAGTAGTAATATTGATCGTATAACTACAGATTCGGGTTCACTTATTAATTTTTATTTTAGCGATTAGTCAAATTTACATAAATGAAGCAAATAATCCGTGTTCAGATGTTCGTATATATTTTCATTCTGATGTGGTTGATGATCCATGCTAACCCTTTGGCTGAGGAGAGTGATTCATCAGTGTCTTGCATTGATCGTTATCAAAAAGATAAGTGTATTTCTCGTTACCTAATTTTGAGATCTTGCAATAGTATAAGAACAACAGTACGCATATACCGTTTTATCTATGGAGACAGATACGTCAGTATCAACTCTTCTGAGTCAGCATGTAGTACGATCGGACGAGTACTCTATGTAACGCGCATTTGGTCGACACCCTCTACTGTTGAAGCACTTGTTTTAGCCCAGACTTCGTTACAAGTTGGATTAACAGTGCTCAATCAATTCAGTCTGAATAAAGAACTAATAGCAGAAGTTGGAGAACAGTTCGCACTTAAAAATGTTTCAAATAAAACATTTTTATTTTATCATTTACATTTTTCTTCATTCGTATACCTTATTTATTTTATATTTTTAATTACTTTTGAAGAATATCATGCGATGCAGTTGGTCCAAGTCAACTTACATAAATATTTACTAGAGCTCTATTTTTGTATTCTACAGATTTTTTTTGACTTTAATTTTTGAATTTATTTGTTTTCTGTGTTTCTCGTAAAACAATTACATGCTTGTAAATTGTATCTTTTCAGTGTCAAAAAATGTATTTCTTTATTTAAAATGAATTCATGTTACGCAGTAATACATGAAACATGATTTATTTAAATCAATTTCTGTTTTAGTTTATTTTTCATTACGTGGGGTTACATAATTCATATTTACACTATTTCATTTTCATTCCATATTTATTTATGCCATAACATCAATTAAAACATAATTCCAATTTGGAAAAATTAATTTTATTGTCTGTTTAAAAATGCAAATTTTTCGTGTACTTGTGAACCATAAAACCAATTAATTACAAATCAAATTAATTCGATGATGATTTCTAATTTGCACAAAATTACGTTCGGTCCTTACTCGGATACATTCGGTTAAAATTCGATTCGGTTTTCAATCGGACGAATTCGTGTTGGATCGGGTCAGTTTCCCAATCGAACCGAAACCGACTCAACGCGACCTAAAAGCAATTCGAATAGGTCAGTTGGGTTGGAACCCGTCCGGACCGACCCTGATACCCGCCCCTACTTTCTCCTTTTGCTTTTCATTCAGTGGTCATCAATGTCGAAACGGAACAAAATATACTTAGTTTCTCCAGAATCACAAATCCGATTCAAACTACTATGACTTACCAGTTGTAGCGTCTTGTGTATTGAATTAAAAAAGTTGTTGAGTCACACATTTCCATACAGTTGCAATAAATTTTCTTCTTTTTTCTATCCACTAAAGTTCTAAGCGTATCTGAAAGTGTAAATAAAGTTTTAGATTAATTTCTCATTTTCAAGTACAAATTCAAGCAATTTATGATTTAAAATATAAATTACTAATTAAAATGTTCATTTCTTACGTTTCTCGGTTACAGTAGATACATTACAATAATATTAGTCACTTTCTTTTTAACATTTTTTACTTACAGCTAGTGCTTACGCATCATGTCACATTATAAAGTTATAAAAATATTGTTATACATAGACCAAACAAACCATCCAAAGGCATGGTTGAAAGTACCATGGAAAATACATTAATAAAACCAATTATTTGTCTTTTAAATTTTAATATATAAAGAATATGTAGTCATTCTATCCAGTTTTTGATTTATTAAATCATAAGACTTTTTCGGCCGCGTGACCATCATCAGTGCAGTTACAAAAATAAATACACAAATATATAGAAAAGCAATTTTGTGTTTGATGAATTTGATTTGACAAAAAATTATATAATATATAGAAACATGAATTTCTAATTGTCACAAAACATAAAATAAGAAATGAATACTGCGGTTACAATATTTTTTCAACCAGGAAAATCAATATTTACAAAATGGACGAATATGTATAAAAATCAATATTGTAAATGTAATGACTCTGAAAAGAGACAATTTTTCAATAAGGAAAATCAATTTTAAATATTTGATATTTATATTTCTGATGCCCCCAGGTAATTCATTGCGTACTGCGAGGCCATTCTAGAATAATTTATTATGCCGTTGTAGTTGCAATCCATTTCATTTCTGCACTTCTTGCTCATCTTGTCCTTTACCTGTTGTGTCATATGTAACTCTCACCGGGAGCGGTGATCTACCCCTATTGTCCTTGTCGCTGAATGGGAGAGCATGGGTTCAAGTCCTACTCCCCAGATAAACGTAGCTCCTCCACCAACCGTTCCCCGGAAATCCCACATCTCTCCTTCCCAATTGCCTCACCCACGTTGCGTTTAAGAAGTACAAGCAGATATCATGATCTGAACCTCGCCGTAAGACAAATTAAATAAATGATATACCCTGAATAAGTTCTAAAAGTTTGAATACTATTCGGTGATTGTCTGACACAAAATATTAAGTCGACCGTAAGATGAATTGGTAAATCCCATTATACAGAGTGTTTCCTTGATAAATCAAAGTATTTGGAGAAAAACACATCACACGAAAAAATTACCCGAGACGGAAAGTTAACATATCGAAAGGGTTCATCTGCTTGTGTGCACATTAGCCCTACTCTATACATGATTTCAAAATAAGAATAAAATGTAGAAAAGTACAAAAACTCGTTTACAGAGTTTTATTTCGGAAAACTTGCATATTGTAACATTTGAAACAATGTTCCCAATACCTGAAACGTGAAACAACCAAATTTAACAATAATTAATAATCTTCGTATTTTTTTCTTTGTAAGGTAAACATTCAATGCTACAGAGAAGATTCTGAGAAGAAAGAGGAAGCGAACGCACACTACGTCTTGGTAGCGAGGGGGAGCTGACACAATGGTTTTTAACCCCCACAGAGTAAAAATTGTTTTCAAGACGCAAAAGCGAACTCGACTTTGTACATCCATTAGAAACTTGCGTGGTAAATGACATCAATCATAAATATTCATTGTAACATGAAACATTCTTCTTTTCGTGATGTTTAGGGTGGTGATGGTTTTGACTGCGCGGGGGTCGCATTGAAGAAGACAAGAGGCGAAGAGTGGATGCGGATGAGAATAGATGTCACATCCGTGTTGTCCGCAATTAGGCCGTGTGACAAAAAAGGATTGTTGATCCGTGTTCATATATGTGGATATAACTTATTAAAATAATAATAATCACACCTATCGAAAAGATTTTAGCGAAGTTGCAGTACAAAAATCAAGATGATATTTCAATTAGTTTGTTAGACGTAGTCAAAATAGTGAAACTTCAAAAAGGTACATTTCACCCTAAATAATACATTTAAAAATTTAAATTTCTCAAAATCATTTCATAGTTTGTCAATACAATACCAAAGAATATCCAGTCAAAATTTCAATTTGCTGTCTTTAATAGTTTCCTGTCAGACACTCAGATCAACATCGCTCATGGATATATGTATGTAGTACGTAAGTATTCTATAAGATAGATTTTGCTCGAGAGTTTTTGTTTGGTGGTTAAAATAATTTAGCGTTAATTTTATTTGTACGTTTTCATTCAAAATCCATTGTAATATCTCAAGTAGTTCCTGACATTCAGAAAACAATTCAAACAAAATCACACTTCTCTCTACATCATCTCTTAAAATTAAGTTTTCAAACAATGTTTCTTTTGTGAATTCGACAACTAACGTCTCCACCCGAAAAAAAACCTATAAAAACATGATACGAACAAATGGAACCCCGCGCGCAAAAGGGAGAATACAAAAGAATCACACGCAGAGAGCAAAAAAAAAAAAAGTGGACGTTTCGGCAGTACATTACGTACCATCCAAAACAACGAACACACTAAGTTATTTGTAAGGTGGTTGAGAAAAAATTGTACTACACCAGTGTAGGGAGCGGTACTACAGTGTTTTCCTTAATTCTTGCCTGTTTATAGTTTTTTTGTTGTAAGTAAATCAGTAGCAGGTCAAATTCAGAATAAGATGCGACATATTCGCGAAAAGTTATTATACTTACTTTGCATGATAAATTAAAAGTCGTTTTCAAGTTGCTCATTTCTTTATTGGTATTAGAAAGCTTTTTCGGCTGCATAGCAACCATCATCAGTAACATACACTGAAAAATATAAATGTTCATAAAATGACAATAATAAAAATAAAATAAAAA
>NNCF01130266.1:0-33139 GCA_002313205.1 Laupala kohalensis | reverse complement strand
AATTTATCATGCTTTGATAATGTTGCTAAAGCACCACAATTACCAAGTATATTAATGGTCGGCATGGCCACTGTGGTAAACAAATTCTTTCAAACCAAATGGAAGTTTGCAAAAGCAAATCTACACATCTGGTTTTTGAGCCAATGTATCCTCCACAACTTGTGTCCCAAATTTATTTCACTGAAGAGCAAGAATACATCGTCATCTGCTAAGAAAGCGCTTGAAGCTGGCCGCCACGCGTGGCTTCGGGCAGAGAGAAATAGGTGGTTTTCAACCAGAAATCGCCTAGGATCGGAATTGTATTGGATCCAAGGAGAACTTTCCGCATCTCTCCATGCTGCCGAATGGGACGTCGTACATGATACAATCATCAACCGGGTCTTCAAACTCAGCTGTCAACAAAAACAAAGGCAGGTGAGAAAGCTGACAAAGTTGCGTACCACCGTACTCCCACAACCCACTAAATGCAACACTCTACCTATCATAAACTTTCACCCAAGACTAAAAAATCTTTCTACAACTTCACTGTCTCAAGATGAAATATCTTTATTAGAAAAAGGTTTAAAATATTCCCTTCCCTGCAATCCCAACAGTTCTTCCATAAAACAAGTTTGTATTTACACTGATAATGTTTTAACTAAATTAAAAACCTCTGATCTACAAAAACAAATTATCACTAACACCATACAACAACATTTACAAAAGCCTTCCACTCAACACAATCATTCTGAACTGATCATTGCTAACAATCTCAAAGAAAAAACTTTAAATCAGGGTTTAATCATAACTAAAGCAGACAAGGGCAACACTACTGTCATTTTGGACCACAATGATTACTCGAACAAAATGTACGATTTCATTAAGTCCAATGACATCACACTCCTAAACAAAGACCCCACCAACAAATTTATTAGGCAATTAAAACACGAAATTTCAGAATCACAAGGCCTTTTTCCTAACACACTGAATATTCTTCCTTCTAACGCAACCCCTCCACGGCTGTATGGTTTACCTAAGATCCATAAGGCTTCCATACCCATAAGACCCATTGTCTCCTACACCAACACAATCACACACAGACTAGCATACCAACTAAACAAACACTTTCACCAACACACCAATTTCTGTCCATCACACACAGTTAAGAATAGCACGGACCTGGCAAACAAAATTAAAAACATTCCTGTTCCTCCTAAAGCTAAATTAATCTCTTTCGATGTCAAAAATCTTTTTCCCAGTATCCCTCCATCTGATTGTAAAACTCTTTTACGTGACACCCTAGACTCCGCGTCTTGCCCCCTCTTTGCAAAAACAGAACTTTTCAACCTCATTTCTCTTTGCTTAGATGTTAATTATTTTAAATTTGATAATAAATTCTACCAACAGAACTCAGGTCTACCCATGGGTTCCCCCCTCTCCCCATTACTTGCAGACTTATTTATGGACAATCTTGAAAAACAAATTTTTGACTCAGGACATTTCCTTCTACCCAACATTATCTATTGGTACCGCTACGTAGATGACGTAATCACTCTTTGGACGGGAACTCACAGACAACTTGACATTTTTACTCAATTTCTCAATTCACTTCACCCTAACATAACCTTCACCACAGAAATTGAAAATGACAATAGAACACTCAATTTCCTAGACCTCTCTATTTCTCTAGTAAACAACCGCCACCAGTTTGACATATTCAGGAAAGACACATTTTCAGACACTACCATACACAATTCTTCACAACACCCTCCATCACACAAACACGCTGCCTTCCACTCCATGGTCCATCGTCTGTTCACCATTCCACTCTCACCAGAAAAAATCAAAAAAGAAATAGACACTATAAAACTTATAGCAGAAAACAATGGCTACAATACCTTTCTCATTGATAATATAATCACTAAGAAAGTTAGATTATATCACACGAAGAACCTCACATCACTTACTCCAAACAATAATATTCAAACCAGACACGCAATCCCTTTCATAGGCCCACTCTCACTTAAAATCGCGAATTCACTAAAACATTTAAACATTTACACTACCTTCTTCTCTCCACAAACACTTAACACAACCTTATCATTCACTAAGGACCCCACTCCCCATCTCCTCCGAAGTGGAGTCTACGCTCTCACATGTAGTGATTGTCCCTCCGTGTATGTCGGACAGTCTGGACGAACATTCAAACAAAGGATACAGGAACACGTAAATGCATGGAAAAATAACACAACAGTCTCACACTTCGCCAACCACCTAGTAGAAAACACACACACATTTAACATTGAAAAGGATTTTTATATTTTAGAAGTAGAAAATAGATTTTGGCCCCGGATCAAATTAGAAATTTTACACATCCACAGTATTCTAAAAAACAACAACATTTCCCTATTAAATGAACAAATCCCTGAATTTCATTCCCCTCTCATGAAACTAGCCTTCAAATTCCTTCCCTCTCACCCCCAACTCTTCAGGACACTGCACCCCATTCCCAACAGTTAAAACCCTTGGAAATCCTTTCCGTCTTCTGCCGCCAGTTCCTGGAAAACTCCGACAGCCCCTTTTCCCCCCGCCCACCCCGCAACACCCCTTCACTTACCATATAATGACCTCCGTTCGGCGTACTCTGCGCATTCGCCAAAAATATTCCTTAACACTCAGGTACGTAATTTTGTCGGCTTACTCACTCTGTATTTGTTTTCTTTTCTTTTATTCTTTTTTCATTGTTCTTTCCTTTCTTTATTTCAACAACAACCAAAAATACACTTCTTTCGATACTGTTTCACCCAATTATTATATACTTTCATATTATGTATCTATTTTTATTTTTTTTTTTTATTTTTATTATTGTCATTTTATGAACATTTATATTTTTCAGTGTATGTTACTGATGATGGTTGCTATGCAGCCGAAAAAGCTTTCTAATACCAATAAAGAAATGAGCAACTTGAAAACGACTTTTAATTTATCATGCTTTGATAATGTTGCTAAAGCTCCACAATTACCAAGTATATACTTACTTTACCTGTCACACGCTACGAATTGTTAACAATGTAAAGTATAATTACTTATTTCCTACTTTGACGGAAACGTACAGACTATTGGATTGCGAGCTCCGCCACAGAGGTCGTGCCCAAGTCCGAAGTTGTTTATTCAGGGACTAAGGGGGAAGAATCACATTTGCACAAGCCCATGCATTACAGTAAACATGCTCACAGTTATTTTACTGAATTGATGAGACGTAATTCAGATTTATTCATCAAATTTCATCATAATATCCAAATAATTTATTAAAAAGTAAATTAGTTGAAATGTAGATTTAACGCTTGTCTTACTGATTAAGTTTCACTTAACATTTCCAAAAATCAATCAACAGTGCTCTAAAATTGCATAAAAGATAACCTTTAGCACACTTTTTAGACATATGCACTCCAGATTATTTGATAAAGAGATGGCACGGGTCTATCCAAAATCCTTATGTGATTCAAGCATTGTATGTGACACGACGCTGTGCAGTCCATGCCCGCTTATAGCTCCTATTTGGTCCCAATGCAACCCGTATTACGCAGAAGTATTACTTCGGAAATCACTATACAATGCCTCATGAATATTGCGCGTTCTAGTACTGTAGTTCAATGTTCCTATCTCCCAGAATACACTAAAAATTTGCAAAAACAGGACCTTAACATACGATGATGTCTATATATATTTTTTATAATTTTTCGCTTACCTTTGTTTTCACTGAGGCATTGCATCCCTTCCACACCGCAAATTACGTCATTCTCTAAAAGAAGAAAAGTTAGCATTATTTACAATGCTATACGCACAGTTTCCAAGGGAGGACAATTGTGTTTTTCACTATCTTCACGCCATGTTAAAGTTGAAATAATCAACAGATTTTCATGTTCAAATACCAAACTTTTCGCTCAAGTTTAAGGGACATTGGCTATTTAAATAGAAATATGTCTACAGTAAAAATTAAATTAATTTTTATAAATATTGAATCATTAATATTATTTGTCCTCTTCTAGAAAAACACAGAGAAAGAGTAAAAAGAACTCGTATTACTTAACTAGTCCCTACACGTCCCTACGTCGTTACGGGACGTGATTTGTACATTTTCAAAATCTGAAAACTATATCTAATATAATTCTATGAAATTGGATACACATTTGGTAATTAATTAATTGTTTTGCTTTTTAATTACTCACGATCCAAGAGGCCGCATTTATCCAAGATTGCTGTGACCGGATAACAATAACCTTCTGGAAATATATCAGTGATTTTTCGAGAGACTTTCGGAATGTATGAGTAGCATTCATTCTTAGCTTTGTTTTAGGAAATAAAAATATACCACACGGAATAAATATCACAATTATGAGATTTTCCAATTTTTTGTATTGTTTCTACAATAATTTATAAGATTTTTCTTTAATCATGTCCATCTTCCTAACATGACATATTTTTTTACATTATTTAAGAACATTAATTTGCCTGGATTAAAAATTCTGTATTATTAACACTCACGGCAGTTTTACTACGCACTTCTGCAGGTTGTGGAGACAGCAAATGCTCGAATTAGAACCCTTCGAGAAGGCGGACAATGATTTTATATAGTTCTTATAAGTTTATTTATGTAGGTGCTTTTTGTCAATGATATTAGACAATTCTTAATTTCTCATGATATTTGATTGTAATTTTTAATTTATGTGCAATATTTCCCATTGTCACATTTACATATATAATGCGTAGATAACTTACTACAGTTCCTCACTCGATACATTTCATTTTTTACATTTTTTTTTTCGTTCTTGAACTGTAGGCAAAATATTTATACAGGTAGAACTAATATGTATAAAATTTCCGATAATTTTGGAAGGGGAGATTGAAAAAGAAAATCCAACCTGAGATTAAGAATCGCGTGGACCATTGTCCATGCTTTTTTATTTACATGCAATCAGTCTTTTGTGATTGAGGCAAGGACTTGTAGGTATTTGATACTCACCTATATTCCTGTAGAAGAAGGGCACACACCCACAGAGCTTGAGAGCAAGTTTCTTGCGACACTCCATGCGACAGAGACTCGTCGAATAGAGGTCGCTGTCGGGGAGATCACTTTCGTGACTCAGGCGACAGTGGCGCTGTTGCAAAGACAAGGAACGAGCTTCTTCAGTTGTTCGAATCGCTAACGCCATCAGATCCTGGTTGATGTATATGTTACCAGGAAGAACAGTGAAAGTTGACAGCTCATCGGGCAATTCCTCGGGTCCCAGAGTGAATATCTGTCGATAAGAACCAAAAACCGACGATTATCAAATGAAAAAATGAAACAATAAGCTAGTACACTTCCAAGTATTATTTATATCGGCCATAATAATTACTAGGGATTGGTTTTCTTACAGTTAGGTCATACTAATATATACAAAAATATGTCATTTTGTCAACGTTCCGATTATTTATCGTAGTGATCATCAGGGCTAAGCAACAAAATATGGATTCATTCTCTACTATAATTACATCAAAATCAACTAATCAAATACATATCTCAATTAAAAGAAATTTATTTACCCAGTCACATATATACTTAACCATGGTGACCACACACATTTTATTCAAAATGGCGTTCACCAAGCATACAGCACCGTCGCGACTAAATTAAGGTTAAATTACACCTCCAAAACCAAGTAAAACTACCAACTGATGAATGTTAAGTACGTAATACCAATCAAACAACACACATCACACTATATGCTTTACACAGCTAAGAATAAATATTATTATAAGATTAAATATTATTAAAAAAGACACAGTATATACAATATTCCTTACATTTCCCTCCCTAAATTACAAGAATGACAGAAAAAGAAGGAGAGAAAAAAATCCAGTCAATAGACGGTGTTAGTGGGTGCGGTTGGTTTCCGTGACGACTGTTGAGCGTGTTTCCATATACATCAAGGCGTGTTAACCGTTTACATTGCACTCTGATAGTAATAAACACTAAGAACGGTCATTTATTTTGCGTATTGCAAGAAGAAATGTTATCAAATTCCATGTCATATCAGACATATTTTGGGCCGATAAACAATTATTAGAGAAGGGAAAGTTCTCTGTCCTACCTCCTGTGACATGTAAATACGAATCAAGAAAACTAAACTTTTAAGACGTTATCTCACATATGTTTCATAATCGAGTATGTAAAATTGAGGTTATACAATCAAGAACGTAATGTCTTATGACATCTTACTTAACATTCTTTATACATAACGTTTTTATTTTTTCATCCTTGAATGAGCTACTATCTCGCTCAATGCAGTGAAAACATTTTGGAACAAAGTACATCACAGATTTTCATAATAGTATTAATCTTACCAACGGCACTTGGAAGCTTGTTTGCAAACACGGCGAGCGGTAGCTATGACCGCGACGTCACACTAATTTATTCTGTATTTATTATCTTAAAACACAGAAATATTTTTTAAATTATACTGCAATTTTGTAGAATTGAGTTCCTCTATATCTGTTTTTGTTCCATGTGATTTAATTAGAAATGTCTTTAATTGATTTAATACTTCATTTTTTAACAATGATCTCTTTCTCTAATATGTCCACCTAATCAAAGGTAAATTTGGGCCACATGCTATTGGCATATTGTGCCAAGAAATAAAGTGCAACAGGTAGTTTTTACGTACGTTGTTTACGTACTGTTCATAAAAGTGGAAACCAATTAATTTCATTGGACAGTGAGTGCTTGTAGAAGCATGTATTTTATTTACGATTCGCGCAACAAGCTCTTTGAAAATAAATAATTCAACATAAAATATGAAACCATTTTCAGCGATAAAGTTAGTAAGTACGTTTATTTATATTAGGATCCAGTAATGTGAAATATGTATGGAGGTATTAGTATTTGACTTTGCATTACTTGCATAAAGACCTTAATTTCTCTAATTCGTTTTAATACGTCGTTTCAATAAAATCTTGTTTTTAAAAAGAATTTTTGTATTATCTTATTTTATTATAATAATTGGTTAATTTATTTGTCATAATTAATCTTGCTTGTTTATTTGGAATACTCAAAGTATACTTAAATACTTAAACACAAACTTGAATTAATATAAATAAATAGCATAAACGATGAAGCATCCATGAGATAAACCTTCCGATAGCATAAACATCTTTTGAGAAACAATCCTAATGATAAGATAAGTAGTTAAACACTGCATTGTACTTACTTAAGCAAACGAAAATCGTAGGTTAAGCAATGTTGGTTTTCTTTCATGTATGAGAGAGACGGATTCTATTTCAGGGCAAACTTCCCGGAAATAACTCGCCGCGAGTTATCTCGGATAAAATCGTTATATAGAAAAACCTTTTCAAAAGTTTTTATTGGAAATAGACATCATAATATTGCATTGCCAGAGGATTTGTGTATGTGCGCCAAATTTCAGTTCAATCAGTTGAGGGGAACTGTTTAAAATTCAGTTGCAAAATTTGGCCCAAACACACGTACTAACAAGTGAAGTTAAATAAAAGCTTGTAAAAAGAAAAGAAAAGTAGGCAGGATATTTTAAAATTCAATTCTAAATAATTTACTGTATAAAAAACTCACAAGTCAAATATAATTATTAGTTAGACCCCACCTTACTTAATTCGTAAAGAATTAATACAGGGAGCTTTAATAATTTGAAAGAATAGAATTAGTTATGGAAGTGTGGTTTAACATCAATAGAAAAACATCCTATTAAAGAAGATAAAGAAGAATTCTCAGACAAAAGATTATGGATATATTTAAAAAAGGTGGCACTAACGTTTTCTGTAAATTAAAAAGTTTTAGAAAAATAGCTGCCATTACATAACTTATCGAAATAAATATCGTACTGTAATGATCATTTATGATTTATGGAAGGAGTTACATCAGAAAATTGGCTTTTTTATTAATATGAGACATATTATCAAAACGCAGACAATCTATACTATTTATTTAAGAAATAATTAATTAAAAAGTTCAGCTTTTAACATGATTACAACAGATAACAAGGATACTCTAGTTACTAGTTATTATATTTAAAAGTTTTTTTTGTGGGATTTTAAGAGCTCGTCAACAACAAGGTCATTAGAGCCCATGCCGGTGGGGGAAAATGCAATTTCGCAACATAGAGAAGAGTCGTAGTGACTCTTCCCCGTGTGTGGGACTCACCGAATATCTCGACCATACCCACTAAAAACCCTTCTGAAATCAACATATATCCAAATACAAAGATGAAAGAAAAGAAAAGAAAACTAGTTCAATTCATTATATCATAAAAAAGGAAAGAAAAATCCTAAAGATTATATTTTCTAATTACAGACGAAGGATGAAAGGAAAGAGGAAAAAAGAATGTAAATTTTAAACCCTCCCGAGAACTTGTGGGAGGAGCTCCGATCTACTAATAAAATTCAATAGTTTATTAACATTAACCGTTTCATTTCCGCGAATTGTTGGTAAATCTGCAGCCAAAACAATTTGTCTCCGTACACTCGAGTATCTTCTGCAATCAGTTAGTAGGTGACGCACTGTCAGAGAACAGCTACACTCCTCACAAACGGGTTCATCATCAAGTAGTAAGAGACNCTCGTCGCACCTGGCTGACCTACAGAAACTGCTCCATGACTTAACAGGGGATTTGATAAGTCAGAGCTTATTCTCTTCAACAGCCAAGCACTTATTGTTCCATTCACTCAGAATCATTGTCTTGATGGAATTCAAGAGATCCCTTTTTGGAATAGTGAAGAAATACACGCGATTCTTGAGGCATGTCACCTTCGCAGAAATGTCTGCTTCCTCATTTCCTCTGATTCCCACGTGTCCGGGAATCCAGCAAAACATTATGTTCTTTCCATCACTTTGCAGCAAGAAAAGCTCATCTTGGATGTTCTGGATCAGCTTATCAGCTGGATACATATTCTGGATTGCTTGAAGGGAACTTAGCGAATCAGAACAAATCAGGAAATGTGATCCGCGGGAGCACTTTGTTGATCGCAATTATCTCAATATGGCGTAGCGCTCAGAGGTGTAAACGCCGCATATGTCGCTTAGACGGTAGCCACAGGTCTCACGGGGAAACATCACGGAGAAGCCGACACCATCAGCCTGCTTCGACCCGTCGGTAAACACAGGGATATGCACCCGGTGTTTGTCGAGGATTAGGTGAAAGTATACCTTCAACATCGGAGCTGGAGTGTTCTTATCATGATGCAGAAGATCGAATATAATCTTCGCCTTGTGCAAAGACCAAGGAGGAGACTTACTAAAACCTTCATTTAAGACATTGGGTATGCGTATATTTAAGGTTTCCAAAATTTGTTTGGAGCGATATCCAAAAGGTTTGGTTGCTCTCAGTTTGTTGTTGTAGAAACGGATGGAAGAAGAGGAAGGATGAAAAACCGCGTTGTGCACCAGATTATCGGGTAAAGTTAGCACGTGCAAAAAGTGTCGTAGCATGAGGAGTTGCCACCGGAGGTAAAGAGATGGTTCGCCACTCTCGGCATACAAACTCGGAATGGGACTAATGCGGTAGGCTCCCGTTACTAGTCGAATTCCTGCATGGTGGACACTATCCAACTTCTTTAAATAACTTGCACGAGTAGATCTATATACAACGCAGCCATAATCAAGCAGACATCTTATGAATGCTCGATAAAACTGGTGCAAGGAGGAGCGATCAGCGCCTATTCCCTGCTACTCAGGCACCTCAATCAATTTAGAGACTTTAATGTTCTTGCTCTTAGGTCTGTCAGATATTCAATCCAATTCAGTCTCTGATCGAAGATTAGACCTAAGAATTTTACAAAAGGATTGAATTTTAGAACGTTGTTCCCCAGGGCGAGGTGAGGTTCTGCCAGAAGGCTTGGTCTCCTACTGAAAAGAACACAGAGTGTTTTCTCAGCAGAGAAAGAAAACCTGTCGTTTTCGACCAGTGGTATAATCTATTAAGGACGAGTTGGATTTGTCGTTCCGCACCTGTGACACTCTGTGATGAACAAAAGAGAGCAATGTCATCGACAAAACGAGAGTGTAAAACAGGATTCTTTACAGCAGACGTTATGCTGTTTATGGCCACTGCAAATAGGGTGACACTGAAGACTGAGCCCTGAGGAACACCGTTCTCTTGATGAAGGAGATCCGAGGTGTCTCTTCCAATTCTATAGCGGAAGGAACGTTGGTCCAAAAAGGACATGAGCATCAGAGGAAGACGTCCTCTAAATTCCCAGGCATAGAGTTGTTGTAAAATGCCATGACGCCATGTAGTATAGTAAGCCTTCTCAATGTCAAAAAATATTCCAATGACGTTTTGACTTCGGACAAAAGCATCTTGAATTGCTGTTTCCAGGAGAAGTAAGTTGTCCAGGCTGGAATGGAACTTCCTGAAACCACACTGAGATCGATTCAGCAAACCATGCCGTTCAAGATACCAGACCAGACGTCGGTTGATAATTCTCTCCAGAGTTTTACCGACGCAACTCGTCAAGGCAATGCTTCGGTAACTACTGATGGTTGTTTTGTCCTTACCTGGTTTTAGTAAAGGGATAAACGTTGCTTCCTTCCAAGAATTAGGGAATACTCTATCGGACCAAGAAAGAGTAAAGATATCCAGAAGGTATTCTTTCGACTCGAGACTGAGTTGTCTCAACATTTCATAATGAATTGAATCAGGTCCAGGAGCAGTGTCGTGGGCAGTCGCTAGGGCTGACTCAAGTTCCCACATAGAGAAGGAAGAGTTGTAATGTTCCCAGTTGGTGGAACGAAAGTCAAAAGATGTGCTCTCTGCTGTTTCCCTTTTTCTCAGGAAATTAGGATCGCAGTTTGCTGTAGATGTTAGGTCAGCAAAGTATTCTGCCATCACAGTTGACATTTTTCTGTTGTTGGTGAGAACCCGACCCTGATAATTGAGTCCAGATATTGGGACTCGAGAATACCTTCCAGATATCTTTCGGATTGACACCCATACTTTAGTGGACGATGTTGTTCTCTTAATGGTGTNACTTTAGTGGACGATGTTGTTCTCTTAATGGTGCTTAGAAACTCTTTCCAGGAGGTGGATCTGGATTCTTTGATAGTTCTGCGCGCTTTTGCTCTAGCAATCCGATATGCGGCGAGGTTTTCCGGAGATGGACTAGCCTTAAATTTCCGTAATGCTCTTCGCCTTGCCCGAATGGCGGACCGACATGCGTCGTTCCACCAGGGGACATGACGTCTTCGCGGAAAAATAGATGTTTTCAGAATGGATTCTTCAGCAGCGTGATGAATCACCTGGGCCAGATGGTCGACCCTCTCTTGGACACTACCCCTTTCTCTGAAGACAGACTGAGAACGATAGAATGTCCAATTAGTCTTTCTGAGAATCCATTTCCCTGGCTTGCATTCGGGAACAGACGCACGTTCCTGCAAGGACAACCAGATAGGATAATGGTCGCTACCATGCAGATCATCTTCTACCTTCCATTGAAAGATATCAGCAATTTCAGGAGAGCAAATTGACAGGTCTATAGCAGTCCATGACCCCGTGGCAAACGCAAAGAGGGTCATCTCCCCGGTGTTCAGAAGACATAGATCTTCCCGCTCAAAGAGACAATTCAGCAGTCGACCCCTGAGGCAATCGCTCGACGAGCCCCACAGTACACTGTAGGCGTTAAAATCTCCAAGGAGGAGGAATGGTCGAGGGAGCTAGTGAATTAAATCCCTGAGGGAAGTCTCCGAGAAATCTCGTGTCGGAGGAAGATAGATTTAACACACGGTCGTGGCTGCTACGCTCTGAATTTTGACTGCTGTAGCCTGAATTTGAGTTTGTAGGAGAACAAGTGAGCAGAGGATTGTTTTTCTAACAAACACGGTAACTCCACCTCTTGCTCGATCTCCCGTGGTGTCGTCATATCTGAAGCTGCTGTATCCTCGCAGAGAGGGTGAGTGTTCTGGTGAAAGGTGTGTCTCTTGTAGGCAAATACAGATCGGATTACGACGCGGTAAGAGTTGTAACTCTTCACGTTGAGTTCTATAGCCATTAAGGTTCCACTGAAGTATGAAAGCCATTACTGTTTGGAACCTCCAGGGTCAGGATCGTGAATGTGTATTTCCGCGTCACTGTCGGACTCGGAGGACGAAAGGACAGAGACGTTCTTTTTTACGTCTTTGCGATTTTTTGGAAGGTGTTGTTTTTGATGTTTTTAAAAATTCAACAAGGTTCACGGGTTTAGCCGTAGAACCATGCTTTGTCTTTGTCTGTGTCTTTGTGGTTACTGTGGTAAGTTTAGTTAAACTTGGTTTCTTTTTATTAGATGGACGTGCTGTTGGTGGTGTTTCTGACTTAATAGGAACGACTGAAGCACTGCACTGGCAATTGCATGACGTTGTCGTAGACACGTCAGTGAAATCGGCCTGGACTGACACGCTCTTTATTACAGGAGTCTTGATTGCGATGGAGTAACTGGTAGAAAATACAGGATGTAAAGTCCTGAATTTCTTGCGCGCTTCACCGTAAGGGATCTTCTCCGTAGTTTTAACTTCCTGCACTTTCTTTTCTTCGAGAAAGGCGACACACTCCCTGCTCCATACCGGGTGGCTGTCTGTGCAATTAATGCACTTTGCAGGCCCTAGGATGAGACGCCGGGTTCGTGTGCCTCCTTTCCGCACTATCCACAGGTATCACGTCCCTTACACGATGTTGTCATGTGTCCAAACCTCTGACACTTATAACAGCGCAGAGGATTTGGAATAAAGGGACGGACCGGCAGGTTCAGCCATCCAGCCTTCAGATCCTTTGGTAGATTAGGACAGTCAAATGTCACAATGAAGAAACTGGTCTTCTGAGGAACACCATTTACCTTCCTCATGATTTGACTGACCTCAACTACATGGTCAGCCTCCCATTCTACAAGTTCTTCTGTTGTCATATCCATAATGTCCCTGCAACTTGCGACCCCCTTCCTGTGATTAAGCGCAGCACGAATTTCGCACTTTACAGGGAACTCTCCCAACAAGGTACATTTTAATAGTGCCAACGCTTGCTTGTTGGTGTTTGTTTCCAACAGCGTTGACCCATTACGCAACCTTTTAATGGATTTCAGCGTTCCAACTAAACCCTGCAATCCTTTGTAAATATATAACAGTGACACTTTTTCAAGTGTTCTATGTGTCATAACAATAAAAACATTTTCGTGTGAAATGTTCTGTTTCTTATTATCCTTTTTTGTTTTCAAAGTAGGAGGGCTGTCAACCCTCGGTCGCTTCGTAGACGTTTGGGTGGAATACTCACCCTGCGGTACACCCACTCCGCAAGACAGGGAAATACAGGAATCAGTCATTTTGTCCCACGAGTTCGGAGGAAATAAATGTCCGGTGACGTGGAGCCCCCGCATCACGCCACTAAGTCTTGCTCAACTGAGGTGCGGCAGTTGCCCCAGATGTACGCTAGCGAGTGTTTGTCCTCAACACCCATTCACCTCATCGGCGCGTAACACACCTTGAGGTTGAGGGTTTTTTATAGAGGTTTAATCCTTCCTCGCGACCCGGCCAATGAAGGCAAGATCTCCGTCCTTTGAAACACGCAACTTTCCACCATCCCACCAATGGTAGTCGCTGAGGCATGTGCAAAGCTTACGGTGTCCGAGGACTGGTGGCGCAATATTTAAAAGTAGATAATTAATATGTGGCTATAATCACTGTAAAATAACAAGTAATGAATCTTATATATTAGTAGTATTTTACATTAGAATTACATCATGATACCCTCTTTCATATTCCTTAATGATCTAATAGTTCACTTTAAGATCATACAGAAAAACAAACTAATAATAAAATGTGTTCTCCTAAATACGAACCGAAAGCTTTTTCTTTGTGCAAAATACATTATAATCTGCCTAAAAACAAAGAATCTAAAAACAAATCAATCATCACGCAGTATTTTTATTGCTACATGGAATTTGCTAATGTGTAATATTGAGGAAACGTTATATATAACAATATACCTCCGAACCAACAATTGTTGTAAAAAGTAATGTACGTGTCGATAATACGCAGATCCACGGTTACTTCCAAAGCGTCTGCCATACAAAAGTTGTGATATGTTCAGTTGAGAAATCTTCTTAAGCAGTAAAATGAATAACTTTGCAAGTGAATTTTCACAAAGTGCGATAACAGCATTTAGGTATCTCTTTCTTGGATGCGTGAATCCTTACGCAATAAACGAGAAGATACTGCAAGTGCAACTCCAGCAATATCAGCTCGAGGTGGCACAGGAACCCATTTAATTCCTAGAATATTATGAAGAAAACGATAAGAGGACCAAGGTTAGACTGAAAGCCTTGGACAAGGAGAACACAATGTTAAGAAAACATGTAAATGAAAGTGAAGTTGAGAAAGACAAACTAACTACATGCAAGAAGAAGAATTAAATAAAATGTGGGAAAAGATGAAGACTATGAGAACTGATTTGAGAGTATTGACAGCGCCTTGGACGAATGGAAAATGAAATCTCACTTCTTGTTGAGATCATATTTAATATAAAAATATGATTCAAAATCCTACACTGCACGCTGTGAAGCTATCGATACTGAAGATGAAACTGATGATAATCATGCTGTAATGGTCATGGATGGAGAATGAACCCTATGTCGACTGAATTCGCTTTTCCCGGATTCGAAGCTGCTACCTGAATAGACTAATAACCCAAATGACTTTTATTCCCTCGTGGAAGTGAATGTAACATCTCACCTCGGCAACAAAGATAATATGAAACACTCTTGCCACGAATTTCGAATCCGACCAAATTGTAAGAAACAACGATGATGACAATTCTTATTACAGATTTCGACGCATCCCAACCTTCTTATTCATGATACATGAAAAACAATAATATAATCATTCACTGACATTTATGTAATTCACCTTGATCTTGATTCTCTGACCAATCTGTGAAGTTTAACATAGAAGATTCAACACCTCAACTTGGAACAATCTTCAAAAATTATTAATGGAAATCTACAAACTCTTCATCGGCGAAACTTTCTGCGGGAAAACCTGACTACATAAAAATGTTTTATATATTTCATTATTTATTATATATTTATGTAATATTTAATTTATTGTAAATCAATTTTTTATTATTTGTAAGAAATATTTACTTTTTCTATGCAAGTTCTTTTCTAGTTATGTGTGACAAGTATGAGACTCATAAAGTAACAGAAATGAATAGGAGTTTCGTTTCTATCCGTTACCTTCGAGGTAAATAGGTCAAAGTTCGTTGCTTTAACCTAACTTAAAATAGTATAGCATGAAACTTAAAGAGAGACCAAAACCCATATGAAACGACGACCATACATACAAGAGCTACCCGCTATATTTTGTTCTCCATGAATTATGTCTGGTTCTTTTTACGTTGGAAAAAATAATAATCCTGCTCTTATATAATGTTTCACTTTGCTCGCTGCCCCATACCATCCGCTACCCATTAAAATTCGTATCTTAGTTTCCATGTTAAGGAAGCAAAACTTATTTATTGTTTCTTTATGTTTGGGAGGATTACGAAGATCACCAGGTTTACTTTGGTGTCCTGTCAAGAGATAAAGTGACCTTATTTGCATGTCCCTTTAAAAAAACTTTCTTTTTGCCATATGAATCATTCTCTTGTGAATCTGATACTCTTTGCCTTGGACCGTTTCCGAGTATAGATCCCAATTTGTAAATGAAAGTTATATGCAACTTTTTTCGATATGAGTCTCATCTAGACCACGAGGATGTCTACCATGAATTGGTTTAGAGTTCCATTACGTAATTTTCTGACTGATTTCAACAGCAATTTCAGTTGGTTGAGGGGAGTGGTCTGCTATATTTATAGAAGTATATTTCATAACAGCTGCGCACATGGTTGTGTAAAGATTAGGAATTGATATGTGTCCTAAACGCAAAGACGCATCAGAAACTACTATGCACATCACAGGTTCATGTTGGCCTCTTGCAACCACAGATTACACCAAAAGGCACAATAATGTAGCAAAATTCTTCATCAACACCTTTCAGGAAACACAGCACACACTCCTTACTATAAATATGAACCTCCTGTCACTGAAAATTAAAAAATTGAAACTTAAGTGGAACAGATAAATTACAACTGACATAACCCTACAAGCAACACGCCCTCACATCATGCTTCTAGACCAAAATAAGACCATTCATGTAATTGATGTTGCCATCCGGCTGACTCATAATACTGACATAAAGAATTAGTTAATACTGACCAACTCAAAAAACTCGAGAAAGTGGAGAAGGTTATTATTCGACCTATAGTGATTTCAGCTACAGGAAATATATTATTTATTTCTGTTGTTGACCATTTACATTTGACCACCTTGCCTTCAACAAAGTCATTGCAAGGTTCCCTTAACTCATATGTTACAATTATTTATCGATTTTCACATCACGTCCATTGTCATCTGTCAAGTCCTGTTTGTCCTCGTGTTTGTAAGTCCCACCTTTGGCTGTCTAACATTTTGTTGTCTCTTTACTCGATCTTCCTTATTTATTATATCCTTAATCACTCCTATTTGCGTCACATATTCTTTATATTTCTCATAGTTTTCCCCGTTGTTTATCAACTCTTTCTTCTCTTTTCCATTCCATATTTCTTTGTTTCATATACCTTATATATTCCGCTCTTTCCTTGCCATATAGTTCGCAATTCCAAAATACATGCCCCGCTAAGACAGCTATCCCTTTCCACAATTGCATTCCGCCTTGTCGTCTTTGCCAATTCTCTTGAAATAGAACTTGAAATTTCCATATTGGGTGAAGAATTCGATGACATGTGTGTTTAAAATGAACCATTTCCTATTCTTCTATGCGAAGTTTACCTCTGGTATGTAGCTATACGTTACCCTTCAATTAATACCCTTGTTCCACCGTATCTGCAACCTTGAATTAATTCTTCAGTTACCTTTCACATTTGCTCTTTTGGTGACCCCCCAGTAATACTCTTTAGACATAGTCGTTGTATTTGCCGTATTTTCTTCTCATACTTTGCAAAGACTACCTTGTGACCACACACATTACCGCCATACACTAAAATACTGGGTATCGCCCCTTGTACAGATTGTCTAGTTCTGTATTATCAATATTAAATTTTGACACTCCAACCTGTAATAAACAGTAGCATACTTCTTTTACCTTATTCGTCACATAATCCAAACGGTGTGTAAACGATAATTTTTCATCCAAAATAATGCCTAAAAACGTTGCGAGTGAACTATCTGTATTTTCTTTTCCTTTAATTTTTTAATCGGATCCCGTTTATTTAACTTGGAATATCCTATCCACATCGCTTTTGTTTTTTTGCTCGACATTGTTAATGCCATTTCTCTAAATAGATATATTTAGCTATTATTTTAGTTATTTTCTCTGTTGAACTGAACTATTTTACCTATACCTTTCTGACATCTTTCTTCCAAAACACTACGACTTCTTCCCTTCTCAATGAACACTAAGTCTTCATCCTCTGCCACAATACTCGTGATCTGTGTCCATGTATTCTAGTAATTAGTTCATTTCTAGTATCAAGAAAAGAGGATCCATTGCCGATCATTGGGAACATCCACGGGTTGTTTGCCGAAGCATCCTTTCATTTCCAATTTTATAACACATTGTGCGGTTTGTCAAGTACGATTTCACCATCTGAATTAGATATACATGTTTTCATCGTACGCCACTTCCACGTCGAAAAATACACACATGCAGTACTTTTCCTTCCGCCCCTATTATTTCTTGTATCATCCGTAACACCACCTCCTCTGTACTTCTCTCTCGCCGGAAACCGTATTGTGTATCATTTAGAAACCCAATACCTTCCACGTGGCCTCTAATTTTATTTCCGATCCATCTATCAAGTAACTTCCCAAGTCTGTGTGACCTTGGGTTCCTCCAATTTTTAGTATCCTTCAGGGATAATTTTAATTCTACTATTTTCCAGTGCTATGGAAACACCCTCTGACTAATACACTCATTATATAATATTAACAAATCTTGTCTTATGTAATTATAGCCCTCTTGGATCATCACATGCTGAATTCCGTCATATCCCGCTGATTTCTTTCTCTTTAACTGTTTGACCAGTTCTATCAATTCATGTCCCGTCATTCCTTCACTTTTACCGTCTTTCTCCACCCCTAACTGTATTGTTATTTCTTCCTCTTCCGGAAATAATGTTCCTATCATCTTCTCCCCTATGCCTTTCCATGTTTTTATTTCACCTTCTTTTCCCATTGAATGCCACGCATCATTTTTCTCCAACATGTAATCCTTTGTACCTCCTCCAAGAAGCGCGCCCAATTTTTCTATTGGGCTCTCACAACAGCCATTTTATACTTCCTCCTGGCATTCCTATGTTACGAACCAAACGTTCGTAAAGTGTTAATTTGTACATTCTCATTTATTACATACTTTATTTTCTATCCGTGTACCACGAGAATTGCAATATTTACTTATTCTACGTGTTATTTGTGTATATTCTTATAAATGTTCTTTGTTAATTATAAACTCTATGTATATTTCAAGTTCCATGCAAGTTGTGTCGACCACGTATTCAACCTGAAAGTTCCTTGCGCTCGCAAGCAGATATGATCTCTATGCAAACTACAAGTTCCATGACTTTCACTTATCGAACGTACCCGCTATGTATGTTCTGTGCGACAGCTATTTAAAGGGCTGTGCGCAAGCACCAGTACCCAGTACGAATGCGCCACGTTATATGGTGTGATCCACTTAGCAGTTCACTTCAGTCGAGTGCGCCGTCGCCAGTCGCCAGTCGCCAGTCGCCGCGTCGTGCCGTACCCAATCGGCTGACATAGTGTTACTATGCTCGACCCAGTATCGACATAGTCCTCATTCAGAGTATCAAGATGACACTCTAAAATCAAGTTGATTCCAGTAATCATGCAATGCAGCGTACAGCGTGATCCAGTATTCATGACTGACATGTCTCGCTTCACTCACTCTGCAAATCTACATTGAACATAACTGTTCTCTAGTTTCAGTCACCTGCTCCACAGCTACGAGACCGAACCTGGGGAAGCATAACCACTCCGACGNCACAGCTACGAGACCGAACCTGGGGAAGCGTAACCACTCCGACCGAAGCAGCCGGACCAAGGTTACAACAAGGAAGTAATTCCAATGAACCACTAATACTCCTCGTTAAGGGAGGACAACGTCGAGAATCTATCTCGATAGATATAAAATCCTGCATTTATTTAAGGTTTTTGATAACCAAATTCAATGTATACAAGCAGGTAAATTTGTAATGAACTTTTAGTTGATGACGAGGGGGTGCTCTCAAAAACTTGAGACCAAAGGGCTTTTTGTTTTCCGTGGAGATCTAACGATCCCACTACATCTTTGCTCATATCCATTTTGTAATTCTGTATAAATTGGGAAATGGGGTATTAAAGGGGATGTCACATAAACAATGGTTTATGTTCATATGTATTCAAACTCTGTAGAAAATGTTATTCTCAGAGTGTTAGTCGCTCACAACGACTAACTTCAAATTTGCTAATTCAGGATCAAGTTTGTAATTCTGCTTTTGTAAATTTAGGAAATTATGTCTATATATGTTCTGTAAATATAATAAATGTGCATCTGTGAATCCGAAGCGTGTTTAACAAGAATCATACTTCCTTTATCTTCATGCTCGTTGAAACACACGAGTCCCCCCTATATCCTCTCTGTGTTTACGACGAATGGTCATTCGTTTGTAACATCCGATATTCATATTTTTCTCTCGTCTCTTCTCTTCCTTTTCCTTCATTACCAAAGTTTTTTGCGTCTTCTTATCTGCATTTGTCTCAAATACGATGGCTCCATGGTCATTTTCAACACTCTTCTTTATGAACCAACTTGTAATTGTATTTTCTTGTAATCTAGTCGATAATGTTAAATCAATTATTGTGGGTCCCCAGGAACCCATAAACGTATTCTCACCAAATTCATTATAAATTTTTAATTTGCTTTTCAAAATATGTATTTCCATTTCCTTTCTTCTATTTGTTTTTCGATCCTCCCATAATCATGATCGCTCATTTAATATCTACCCCGTGAAATTATAATATCTTCCCCGTGAAATTCATCCAAAGTTTGCTTCAATATTGCAAATCCTTTTTTACATAACTACTATGGCAACTGTACATATTGACTAGTATTATTTCCCTATCATACTTTTCACAAAGTATTATTTGTTTCTCATTATTCACCCCTGTCTTCCCCATCATTTCTTTCCCTTTCTACACAATGCAATCACATGATGCTTTACAGCAGTTGTGTACTTGACCTAATTCCGTACGAACACGTTTTTCCATTATTTATTTTCCATTTATTACTTTCATCTCGTGTCCTAATTTCCTTCCCCTCAAGTCTTTTCAAAATCTCATTTTTACTTACTTCCATCTGTTTCCCCATCTTTTATTCTATTCTATTGAACCGTTCATCTAATACATTCACAATCATATCCACCTCACTTCCTCCTAACTTCATCTTTCTCTCTAAACTCATCAATTTTTCATTAATCTGATCCATTAAAACATCTATAATATCCCCTAATCGTCCCATTATGGAATCTTCAAATGTGGAGAATTCAGTATTTAATAACCTCTCTATCTTTATTTCTATGTGACGTTCTATCTCAGATCATTCTCAATTCCTCTCCTCTAGTATCTTTCAAACGTTCTATATGCTTCTTTACACCCTCCATTATGTCCTTAATTCCTTTCAATGCATCCTCCAGCTTTGTGAAGCTGCCCCTTCTTCAATTCATCATCATTCAATATCTTCTTAGTCTTGCGATATTGCATCATAAATTCATCCTTCTCTCTCTTCTTCTCAACTTTTCCGCTTTCATATCCTGTTCCTCCTGTGGTATCTTCTTCCCTTCCTTTACTTCGTGTCTGGTCCCCTTCTGCAAACATCCTACTCTTACCACCTTTCTCCTATTTTCCCGACCTACATCGTCTTTCTTCTCTACGTTTGCCATTACCTTATCTGCTCTTATGTGTATCCACCTGAACGATGTAATCACTACTCTTGACATTATTTCTTTTTGAAATTGTCCCCATTTTTCCTAACTACACTCAAAATATTGTGATAGGTATGCTGTCAACCGCCCATTAAACGTGGTAACGTCAATACCCTCTCACCAATTTTCAATTAATTAATTTTAAAAAATTCCAAATTTTTTTTTTCAATACATATTTCAAAATTAATTTGCGTCTTTATACTCCGTTTTGATGCCCATTATCAGACCTAGATAAAACCTGTACGACTCCGTAGACGTTCAATCTCAACATGAAAATACCTCAATAGTACCTGCACCTATTTTCGTATTTGCAGCTAGAACAAGACTAGTAAGGACCTTGGGGTGACAAAGTAACTTCGTGCGAAGTAAGTACCCCTTCTTAATATGGGTGTCAATTAATTGAAGTCCTAAAGTTCGAGGTTTTCTCAATAAGATTCACTTTTATCACCTACTATAATTGGTTACATGAAGAGCATTTTGCTTCATTTGTGTCTCTGAAATTTGAGCTGCTGTTCTTCATTTGACCCTTGAAGTTTCCCACCTTTTTAATGTTTCCAAACCACTGCTTCTAGCTGTATCTCCAAAATGCTCCATTTCCATTTAAAACTACGATCCTCACATTGAAATAATTGTTTAGACAATACTGTAGTTGTCTTGACGTAATTAAATATTTATATGTTTTTACATAACAATGTGCTCTTATTCTAATTTAAACTAAAATTTGTGGCTCATTATTCTCTTGCTATTTATTTTATATGCTCATCAAATCCTCTTCTTTCACCCTCACTTCCTTAGTGTTGTATTAATCTTTAATCTTATTATCGTAACGAAGTCTCTTACAACACAAAAATATCTTCATACATCTCATCTTAAAACTTCATAAGCTCATAACAGAAGAAAACAAAACAACAAAAACACTATATTAATTTCACAAAGATTTTTCTTATCATGAAATGTTAATTAGGTCAAAAACAATCTTTGGCAAATTCTCTCCAAAACTATCCACATATTTAATTTTCAAAGAGTATTGTCTAACTCATTGTAAATTTTTCAGTTAAAATTCAAGTAGAAAATGTTCTTCTCAGAATATTATATTTTTGGTCATATTATATCTGAAACGTATTCTCACTACTTCTCACAGTTTTCTAAGACCCTATCTGTCGGATATTTCCTATGTTCGTTGCTGGCTTTGCTGAATCTTCAATCTGATGTTATTGATCTCTGTTTGTAAACATGTTGTTTATAATCATGCAGTCATCATTACATATGGCCACACCCATAACCCAACGTAAATATGTTATTTATTTCCCCATTATATCACTTCCGGGCAATTCCCTATATACTAACTGTCTGATTTATTCACCTACAGCAATTAACATTTTTATAGAATGGCTCTAATACCTTAGTAACCTCCCAACTGCTTAACATTTCATATTTCGTAGCATCCCATGGTACAGTATAGGGCATCCATATTCAAATTCCATTCATTAAATTCTTATATATTATCCACAGTAGATCATTCACAATATGCAAAATGTCTGTTATTTTCACCTCTTCCAGTAATAATATTACTGTTTCACGCTATCACACTTTTTCTCAATTACTGCACTGCTGTACTCTCGCTTATGAACAACATATCCCGTTATTACATTTCGATTGGTAGAAATAGGAAATATACCGAAATCCAGAAAACGCCATTTGGCAATACTTGGAGCAGCCAAGACACTGGCCAATATGCGGAAATCTGTAATCCTTAACATATACCACAGAGTCCGAAAATTTCTAGGAAAAGAACATGATTGAACTTGACAATGTCCGTTCATCAAGTGCGAAAGATCCTGATTCAAACTGCGGACGACATTCATTTACGATGATGATAATAATAATAATTACAATAATAACATAGGCCAATTATGTGATTCCAAACATTTTACAAGTTCATGAAATTCTTGTATAGCGAAGTTAAAGAGGACACAAGTTGAGAAGAATGGGATATTAGCTAAGGAACAGAAGGGATACTGAAAAGGTTCTAAAGGCTGAAAGGAACAACGTATCATAGATTCGGTCATCCAGAAGCAAACCGAATCCAAATAGAAACTTATTATTTCATTGACCATGAAAAAACATTCCACTCAGTCCTGTACACTTATCTTCAGCATGCCCTTGAAATTTACAAAGTAAATTTAACCTTCATTCAATTTCTGAAAACAAAAATTAAATAGAATCATTAGTATATGAATAGGTAGCCAAATTAAAACATTTGGCAGAAAATAACACAAAGATAGGCATATTTCAAGTAGGTTCACTCAGTGTTTTTTTGTTTTGCATTGCCCTAAACACACACTATAATTTTCTGAATGGTACGAGTAGTGGTTTCCAATTAAAAACTGCAGAACATCATCTCTCACCTAGTTTAAGTGGTTGATATCAAGATATACTCATCATTCTCAACCAAACTTAATCACTTACTCACACTAGAAGAAGCATTCAGTTAGAATATTAGAATGAGACTTGGTACCGATAAGTGCGGAACACTGTTTTCAAAGGTAAAATGAAAAAAGAACCTTATGAAGCAAATAACCATGAAACGGTGAAGTGCGGAACACTGTTTTCAAAGGTAAAATGAAAAAAAGAACCTTATGAAGCAAATAACCATGAAACGGTGAAAGGAAGGAACAAAATGTATTCTACAAATATTCGGGACTGCAAAAATCTAGATACGTAGACCATACTGACAAAGAAGCAACAAATTGGACAATATAAAGATAGAGTTGTCGCGTGAATACATACAGCGGCACTCGCGTAGTCATTTGAACATCGCGCCTTGCCCAAACTGGTGACTCAGTTCTTTATGGCTATGCTCCAAGCATCGAGGCAGTCTCGCTGCCACTCCCAGCGGACTTGCTGTCACTCTGGACAGAACGGTTGTCGCTAGACGCCATGCACGTTGTCACTCCTTACCCGTCACAGAGTTCAGGACAGGCCCAAACCGGCCCCTGCTCTTGTTCTAATCTTTGAGCACTGGAAGACCTCACAGCCGGTCCCTCTCCAGCTCACGATCTCCTAATTCGTCTCGAACTGCCCGCCGCCAAGCACGTGCGAAGCACGCCGGCTCTATTCGTCACCTGGGTTGAAGGAGCAAGTCACCAGCGCTGGGCACTGTCTCTACCGGAGCTCTGGGCTGCTGCTATAGCACGACTACGTAAGTGTACTTCCTTGACTGAATAAACTGCTGTCGCCAGAAATGGACAAACCCCTTATTATTGCTCCCTTTCATCCTTTCCATTACGTAGATTAGGGGTAGTTAAGTCCTGAGTGACTTAATATTCAGCTACGTCGTAGGTGTGGTTTCGAAAACGCTCTCAAAATAATCCCCTTCCCTTCCACACCACGCGATAGAGTCAAGAAATTAATGCATACAAATTTATATGGCCGAAATTCCTCACAGCCAATTAATTCACTTGCTATTCCTACATACATGTATTCCTTTAAAGTAGTTTCACAGATTTATAAAACCTCCAACGAATGGTCAGGACCATCATGACGAAGAATAGTTCGTACCATATTAACTCAAATATAGAAAGGAATTGCCTGTCTATATTTGCGCCGTACATATTGCGTCCGTATATTCCTATACAATAAACTATTGTTTCATTGTTTTGTATGGTAAAGGCTGTACCAACACTTAAAGTTTGTATATTCAGGATCATCCTGCATACATTAAAAATTGTAAAATCTATTTTTAAGTTGTAATGAATATTACTCGAAGTAATTTCAAAGCATTAATAGGTCTATGTGTATATTTCCAATTCCCTCAAAAGTTGTAATCTGAGCCACACATAATTGTGAATCCAAATATTTCACTTCACCAGGAAATTAGAACGTGTCTAAGAGTTTTTTTGTTTGAAACAGCACATACCTTCCTCACTATTGGTAACAGAAGTATTTTTTTATTGTTGTATCTATAAATGGGAAATGTAGCGTGCTATTGAAGCTTATCTACATGGAGCGACAGGAGTTAGGAGTTGGATGGTAGGTCATTGTTAGTAGGTGGGCCGGTTAGCTGGGGTTACCAACAACTAGGCCCACGTGGAGGGGTTAGTAGAAGTGGTTAGTAAGTAGAAGTGTTTAGTTATTGATACTAGGAGGAGCTGGATAGAGGAAGGAAGATTGGCTTTTAAGTAGTCAAAGCTGTATGAATGGGACATTAATGTGAAAAGTTACAAATTTTCTGGGATGACCTGGTGAGAAGCGACAACACTACCACCTGCGCCACCGGTGGAGAAAGAGAAGTATTATACAGTACATACCTTAGAATCTGACTCAGTTCCTCGGAGTTGCATTATGAAGTTATCGAAAGTCGCAAAATTAGTTGTCCGGGTGTAATGTATTTGGGAGGATATGTTCTCCGACCATTTGCTGCAGACAAAGAAAGCATACCTATCATGGGCGTGTCCAACGGGAGGGGTAAGGAGGAGTACTTGTCGCCCTCACCCCGGAATATTCAGAAACAAAAATGAAAGAAAAAAATAAACATTAATGTATTTAAATTTTCTTGGTGTAAATTACACAACTGGTCAATCAATTTACATACGAATTTAAGACGCATTTTATTAAGTATTATTATATTATTGAAAATTAAGTATAAGAGGTGATGGCATTTACTTCAGCATTTTATCTAATTACCATCAGCAATACACGTTTGACAAATACCTGGCTAACTTCACGAACTGTAAAACCTTTCTTCTTGTTTGTGTCACGCTTCAGCGCACTTATTGCCGAGATGAGATGATCAACTTAATTAAGGCAAATAAAAATAACTCTAATTCAAAGTGAACAAATTTTTATATTCCAGGTGATAATTTATTCGATAATGGTGTAATTATTAAAATTTTAAATTAATTATCTTTTTTGAAACGTGAAATTTACTTCCCCTTTTCATCAAGGATGATCTTAGTAAAAGGTGCCCTTCAAACTAAAGCAAAACCTTGCCCCACCTCACCCCCGCCACAAAACCTGACTACGCCCCTGATACCTGTACATCCAATAATTCGCACCATGGTTTCCAGGTCCACATGAAATGGAAATATCAACAAATTGCTGTTATGTTATAAATAACCACTGACGCAGATGCAACATGGATTAAAGTAAATATTTGACGTCGTGTGAAATTGTAAATGAAACACGCGTAGGAAAGTGGCCACTCTAAGGAAAAACGTTCTTCGATAAACTTAAAAGGAATTTAAATTACAAAAAGTATTTAATATTATTTTGATATTAATAACATTTTGTGTAGAATCAATAGCCAACAATAATTAAGCCAACTTGAAATATATTTTTGAAATTTTTCTTTTTTTTCTTCAAATTTTGCAAAATGGCCACTTTGCCCCAAATTGTGGAGAAAAGTGGTCAGAAAATCTTGAAATCATAAATGCGTATACGTACCTAACTGAAAGTATATTTTTGGTATTAATCATTTTAAATCAATATTAATGTTGGATATGCAATTTATGAATACGAAGTGATGTTCTTTTTTGGCAAAAAGTAACTCATTTTCTTAGAAACTCAAATTATATAATTATGATTTAAGTGAAAATAAATGTAAAAACATTGTTTAAATGGTGTACCAATGCTTGGTTGGTGTCCAAACGCACTAAAGTAGGTCTAGTTATGAAGGAAATTCACTACCTTCATGTTGGCGAGTAGGACGCCCTTCTTGCTCAGTTATTATTTTATTTTATTGCCTTTTGTTTTATCTCAAATCTAAATTGCATGGAACAAGACATCTTAAAGAATAATAAGAAAGAAATGAAATTTTAAAAGTCTTATAAACGTATGTAACATTACTAGAATTTAAAAATTTACAATAGAAAAGAAACTAAAACTGGTTACAAATAATACTTTTGATTTTGTAAATATAAAGAATTCAATAAAATCTCTTGGCCTACAGTTCATACATCTATATAATGTTTAAATAAGCAACTTAAGAAGCGATCGGAGGCACTGACACTCTGACCCCTTTTCCTGGCTACTTAGCCCCGTCATGATCCTGGCCACTCTACCCCCCGGTTGGACGCCATTTCACAAAATCACAAATGTCTTCAGCGTCGTACATTCTATTTCGCTATATGCTATATCATTTTAAAGGTAATTAGGCTGAGCAATGTCACTATGCAAATTGGATCAGTAATGAAAAACTAAATAACGAAAAAATAACTGAACACTTACCTCACATCAGAACAAAGAAAAATTGAGAAATCTTATTAATTGATCGCACACGCTTTAACAGAACACTAATGGCTTCTCTATGAGTTAGTTCACAGCTTCGTCACCAAATTGGAGTAGTTTCCAGTAAGTATTAGTCATTGACGCAATTTAATAATAAATAAATATCCTACATGTATCATCTGATAAAGAAGCAAATAAATGTTTTATACATCTTTAATTGTTATACTCACAATTTTATTTATTTTTATTTGTATTTTCCATTAAGTAAGCTTTTTTTGGACGAATAATATTTATATTTTCTTGGAATAGCTTACAACCATTCGCCATCGTTAGGTGATCAAGTAATAACAAATTACAATAAACATAACAGGACAAATGAACATGATAAAACAGAATACGATATATTGTAGCTTATTTGAAGTAGTTACAATAACCAGCGTGAGATGGTGCTGAAGATTCATGATACCGCGTGAGCTGACGACGCTTTACTTACATACCCCCACTCCACGAGTGCCATCTCCTGTGTGTAGTCTCCTTGGTTGTGAGCTATAGAGCACTCTCAATTACGCCGTCTTCCCACCACTTCACTACAAACTTGAGGGAAATCGAGCGCTTCACTTGACACCAAGACCTACTTAATTACGTCCAGTCATAATGTCTTATCCAATCGGTTCCCGGTTATTTGCCCTCACATCGTTTAGTTTCTCAGCCCCGTACAGAAGGCCACTGAAAATGCCCTATTCGCTCAATTTGATCGTCATTTTTTACTGCACGTAATTTCTTATTAGGTCCGCTAATTTTCTATTGTTACATCATCTGATTCACTATAAAAGCACAAATTCTATTCTTATTTCGTCATTAAGTCATCAACCATTAAGAGATAAATAGTGACACACTGCATATCGTTTAAGACTAAATTCGGTCGCACAGAGGTATAAGAATGGAAAAGAGACGCCATGAAAAAATTATTGAAAGGGAGCGATACGCGTCCAATCCATAGTTTTCAGGGTCGCTGAGATGAATACTTACACTACCAAAGCAGTGAAGATCAAGTTCAGATCACATGTGGAGCACGGAGAGGTGGGGATGAGACGGTGAGACATGTATTAATGATCGAAAATGACTAATGAGTAGTTAGGTATAGCACAAATATTCACGCGAGTTACTATTGTAATCCATTTTAAATTTTAATTCTTAATTGGTTTTACCCTGTGCCTTTTAATATTATAAGAGATCTACTAATAATAAAGAACTCTATTATGCAAAATTTATATGTTTACAAAAACAAAAAATATTAAACTAGGATTTTTTTCGTTTTTGTCCCACCTCATTTCAGGCGGACATATAATCACACTCTGTTGTCCTCTCATTAATTCAGAATGTATTTTACATAAATATCTTTGTAGAATACCTACGTACTTTGGATCAAGAACAGACGCCTTCTCTGAGTTGTAGCTCTTGCACATTCCCATCTCCGTGTAGATAAAAGTATTCAATGGCTTTTCATCGTCTATGATATCCAAAGAATCGACTATCTCCACACCCACTTGAAACAAATTCTAGATGATACAAAGGAAAAATACGATATATTTTTATTTTTTACAAATATTTTTGGTTTAGAGATTTTTTATAAGTAATTTTGTCCAAGGGGTAGTACGTTCCATTCCAGTTACAGTTTTACCAGTGAAAACTGTGCAGTGTTTGCATCACACAAATATTGTCCTGTGAAATGTTTGCATGATGCAAGAGAAGTAACTGTCAAACATATGGTTCTTAACGAGATTTTTCAGAGAGAGAAAAGTACAATATGAGATTGTAACGTGAATGCATTTGTAATCCCTTGTAATGACACAAATGGTATGACATTCAATAAAAAACACGGTTGGAAACCGGTGAACAGCTAACACCAGCTGAAATAAAATAACAGTGTTTGCATTGAAAAAAGAATAAATAAATATAAATTATTACTTACGTCCAAGACAAATTTCTGATATTCGGAAGGTTTTATTAAGTCGTTGTACGACTCATTGAATTGAAGGAAAGTGTCGAATGTTCTATAGGATGCACCCAGAAGAGCATTTAAAAACCCAAAATTTTTTTGTCCATACTTTTTAATTCTAAAACAAAGTGAAAGAGATGTTAGAGTAACAAGACAGTATCGTGTTGCTACGAAGATTAACTCTTACACTAAAAATACGAGGGAAAAATTTGTAATTTGTGATTTTCTTGTATCTGGGAAATTCGGAATGATTAGCACCCATTCCTTAGAATTGATTCTTAATTTTATGTCACTACTTTTTACACGAAATGTATAATATACTGTTAGAACTAGAATTGTAAAACTACTTTTTCAGGGTTGGTTTACACCACGACGAATTTATATTTTATTTAATAAGAGTAACAAGTTGTATCACCAGTAGGTGCAAAAAAATAAAATGCATATTTGTTGATTGCATCTGCGTTTGCTGAAAAATTATTCCTACATAATTAAACAAAAATGATTATACTTAATTTTATATCTAGTTTCAATTTAAGTCTAGTTTATTTAGTTTCAAAATACATTTCATTCATATTCTTTACGAAAACCGTAAGAACTGAGGTTCAAAAATCTAAAGCTGCAAGATTCTGTATCTTGCAGCAAGATGAGGAAGTAGTTCAAATTTATTAAAAACACTTTTAATTACTAAGTAGAAAAAATTTCCTGTATTGCTCACGTTCATAATCATGACAAATAAAAAAATTTACGTTCAGTCACAAGCAGCCTCCAACTTTATTTGTTCAGTGAACAAATAGATTACTATTGAAGCAAACTTTAGTTGACATATAATTTGTGTTTTAATAATTTTGTTAAAGCTCTTATTCCTTTGAAGAACAACAAATAGTTGATTTTAGGAAATAAAGAAATGGGTACTCATATGTTTTTAACTTATCATACTGTTGCTTTACCCCATTAATGAAAATCGTGACCTCAAATCATGAAAGTCATTGACTAGCTTTTGGGATGAAAAGACTTACTCGCTAAATTGTCTTTATCTCTACTGTCTCTGTCCAGTGTTTCCTCAAAACGAAACAAACTGATAAAAACAAATCAGAAAGATACACTACCACAATTCATTCGATCGGTTTAAATACGCCCCACTATGAGATACGTAGGAAATGCCTATAGTCGATATTTCCTATAGTATAAGTGCACAGAGAAACTAGTGGTGCAATACCATTGCACATACTTTCTCATATAAGTTCCTCGCTCTTCAATATACGGCCACAATAAGAAACTATATAAGAAGAGGGTTTTTGGGCATGTAACTCCATTTGGCACTGCATTAATGACGCTTAGGATTATCGTAAAAATATGCAATACTGCCGTATTAGCTTCCGTCGCTTGCTCGATTATACAAACCTGAGACATATTCACTACTTCTTAGGCTATATTCATATTCGATATTATTTATGCGAGCTCCGAGCAAGTATACCATCATCATTCTCATTTTATTTCGTATTCAAGTGAAAACGACATATCTTTAGAGTGAATTATGTAACATTTCACAATAGTCTGATAGATGATACATTCTTCTGTACATTATTCTCCCTATCTTTCGTAAAGCTTCTTATATCTTCTGTTTATATGAGTGTGTATAATATTTAATTTGAAGAATTGTTTTATAATGGCATTTAAAACAGTATCCTAAAAAAGAAGCGCATTCACCAGAAAGTATTAAATAATTTCCATAGATCTTAAATACCCTAAAAGACATAAAATACACTATTTGCTTCGTTTTGTATTTTTACTGCGTCTACACTACACTAATGGCCTTGATGTTGGCGAGCCCTAAAGTCCCAAAAAAAATTTACACTATCGGAATTTTGCTAGTGATGTGGTAATAAGCTTTCTGATTTTAAAAATATGTTAAAAAATTGGAACCTCTTTGAGAAATTTTCAAAATGAACTTTGATATTCATGTGAAGTATCCTTTGTATTAAAATAAAAAAATATGGAGCACGTGCATCAACAAGAAGAAGAATCTACTCTAAATACAAAATATAAATGAAATTTATTCATCTGTTCAGTCAAAATTCCTGCACACAGACAGTTGGGCGCGCATTATTCTAAAATTCACTTTTTCGGGATTAGAGCACCAAAATGGATATTTCCGTCAAAATCTCTGGATCCGATTTATTGCGGAAAGAAAAAATATGGACAATTCTTTCAAAACTTAGTGATAGTAGTGAAATCCACCAGTCATGACGAAGAGCCAGTTGCCCACATTTACCGAGAATTCAAACAGAGGGAGCCGTCACATCGATAGCCGGTCGAGTATGCATACTATAAAACTATCGACAAATCGATAAAAGTATCTACATTTGAACTTCCCTCTTTCTTAGTTTGAAGAACCTCATAATGGCACAGGAAACCCCCTTTTTCCTGTTTTACGTGAAATATCAACAATTGCTGATTAATTTGTCTAAATACGAAATAATAATATTGGTGACTGTTTGTTGGCGTAATTTACAATGAAATTAATTTGCGAAGTCTCGCCAACCATATATTTATTATTAGAGTTTCGACCGCATACCGGTCTTCTTCAGTAATCTTCATCTGGACAAGGAAAAGTGGCGAATGCATTTTCAGTATAAGACGATGACCGCTAAGCGGTCGAAAGTTGACTCCAATAATAAATACATGGTTGGCAAGACTATGCAAATTAATTTCATTTCAAATAATGTATATCTAAACTAATGGGATTTCGAAGTACAAACATACCATATTAATAACTGTAACCCATATTTCACCCGTTTCCAATTCGAATTTCGAAAAATCCCTTCTTAGTGAATACCTACACGTCGGGCTAAGGAACAACTATGTAAATTAGGATATTTCTAGCTTAAGGAATCTGTCGTGATCGATGCGTCAGTGATGACGACAAATGGGTATGCATCGTGGACTTACATTTCAGCCGACTTTTCGTCTTGCAGTCGTTTCTTGGGACACAATGCGAACGAAGGAGCGGGGATGATGAACTTGGTGAAGTCCCGATCAATGGCAGTCACGGTGGGGGTGTCCTGGTAGCGCTGCCAAGTACTGAGTCCAATGGCCACGGCTCCCCATATCGCCATGGCAATCATCACCACCCAGAATGCACTGCGCGCGCAATTAGCACAGGTTGGGCAAGAGTTGCGTTTGCTGGCATTCCCAATTAGGGTCCCAACCTCGGAACATTGTCTAATGAATAGGATGAGGGAAACATCTAATGACAACATCATGTAGTTGGCAGGAGTCGGAAATCGAATCCGTGCTTTCCCGCTAGAGAATTGATTTTTTTGCGGCTCTTCGACATCAAAGGTCATTGGAGCGCTAAAAACGTACACGTAGGGAAAATGCAGTCACGCACTAGGGAGAGCCAACATGACTCTCCCCGCGCGTGGGACCCGCCGAACGACCCAACCACACTGTAACGCCAGAACCTAAACATTCGAGAGGTTTGTGAATTATTAATATTTTTACGCATTTTCACTAGCCGGACGCTGCTAAGAAGTTTACGGAGTCTAGCCGGACGCCGCTAAGACGGAAGTGCGACGGGGTTGGGAATCTAAGCTAAACCTTTCCCTGTAAGGTGTAATTGTCTGACCCGTTTCCTGCAATACAGAAAACAAAAAGGAGTGCTCGGCGAAGAATGTGGCCGGAGAGGCTGACGCACGCGCCCTCCCTTTTGGTATTTCATTATTTATGAAGGAAAAAGGTTTTGACCGAGACGAGGCCCTTTACGGAATATCGGTGGGTCTCAGAAAGAATGACTGCTACTATGTGTGAAGGGAGGACTTTCACC
>NNCF01130263.1:242676-274161 GCA_002313205.1 Laupala kohalensis | reverse complement strand
GTCGACAACACTACTTTCTCAACTTAATTACCACGTTACAAAACACGAATTTTCCCCCTAACGATCCGTTTTTCGTCCAAATTTCAGTGTGCTATTTCTGTACTAATTGTAACACAAGAGCGTTAAAATAGAATTATACGATTTATTATTGAAAATATGTCAAAAGAAAAATAATTAGATTGACAGTATTGTGATAAAATGAATCATTAAGTAACTGAAAGCGAGGAACAAAAATTAAATGCAAGAATTTATATAATACAAATATTGTATTATATTGTGTACACCATCCTACAATTGTTGTGTACATTTTTTTTCACAATATACTACTATTGGATGAAAAATGAGCCGTATATAGAGCAGTAGATCCTAGGTGGTAGAGCAGAGTAGCCTTCTTTTCAAACAATAGAGGGTTTTTGTACTAAATCATTATTCTTAACTATTCACTAAACTGCATTCTTTTTTAACAGTCCTTTTCTTCCATTACGACTCTACGGAGCGATGGGGTTAGTTTTTGAGACCGTTTACGGTCGACAGAATTCGCAGTGTTTCATATTCCCGTCAAGAGGTAGCGCTGGAGTCCGTTCACGCAAGATACGCGTTGACACCGGTAGATTGCAGTGCTGCGGGGCAGACGTCGATTGAAGTTAATAAATACATTCGACTACTTGTCTTTTCACTTCCATTTAACTGACTTATACGTGATTTTTTTTTCTCGTAGACGACACAAATGGATAAAATATATCGATGAAAATGTCCGGATGTAGGAAAGCTCCCGAGTTTGCTCCAAACATTTTACTCCTGGAGATATATTAGTTATTTCTTATTATATTTTTAAATTAATGTCCCTTGCTTTCTTATTTGTGTAATGTATACAAATCTATATGGTCATGATATTAAAATATTATGTTCTTATATTATCTGATTTATGTACGTAATTGTCAGAATATATTTTATTCTTATTACACATTTCTCTAACTTTTTTCTTTTCATTCCTCTTCTCCTACATTTTGCAATTCCTATAATAATCGTAGTACTGTGCAAATACTTCTTTTCATTCACTGTACATTACATTAACGTTGCATTCATATCTAAATAGAGAGAGTGTTTAAGTTTAGGGAATTTTTATAGGAAAGGGGGAGAAATAAAGGGGTGAGGTGGTATAGGGTGGAGGGTAAAGGAGAGGGGGAGGTTTAAGGATGGGAAAAATATAGTGGTGGTTTTGCATGCCCTAGCGGCTTATGAACTAGTTCATAGACATGCGATCTCCAGCGGCTGGATTATGAACTAGTATGGAGACGCACGTGCTCTAGTAACAGAATTTGGAACTATATGTTCGTTTCATTTCCACCAGCAGTTCGACAGAATGACACATGATCGCTAACACGGAGCCCAATTTGCAATGGAAATGCGACATCAGGGTTCATCTGTTGTCTGAACAGCAATTATCAATTTTTTTAAATACGTTAACTCTGTGAAATCGCTTGTTCAAGTAGTTCAAAAATAAAAAACGTTTTTATTGTAAAATTTCAACAAATAGTTTAGATTTTACGAGAGTTTTAATGAAATGGTGCAGCCGCGTCACGCCTCGGAAACGAAAATTCGACCGACGTGACTCCCGCGAGATGATGTATACATTCAAGTTGTATTTTTAATTTGAAATATTATGAATTTGTAAAATTAAGGTGTTGTTCATAATTTTTTAAAAATAATTAAGTAAAAGTATTTTGAAATTACTATATTGTTAGATTTCATTTTTCCTGACTAAACGTACATTACTCTAAGAAACATCTCACGCAACGCCGGGTAATCAGCTAGTACTAATATGAAAATGCGTAATGCGTAAACGAGACTCTGTCTGTTTGTTACTTAATCACGACTAAACCACAGAGCCGATTGTGATGAAATTTAGCAAGGATATAGTTTATATGTCCAGAATAAACATAGGATAACTTTTATTTTTAAAATGTGTAAAAATAAAGATAGAAAATGATTTCGAAGGTAAATGTCGATGAAATCGGGGTGAAAAATCAGCCATATTCAGGTACGGTTACTAAACGGTTAGAGATAGGTGACAATATTGTTTGAGACAATGAGTGGCAACATTGTCCGCTTCAAAGAGTCCTACAGAAACGTCCGCGGCACCATTGAAACATGTTATGATAAACGAAATATTAAAATACTTCAATTTAAGTGAGTGATTTAAGGAGGAAAAATCAGTCTTCATCATATTAATGGGTTCCTTGTTTTGCGAATTTAACATAGAAAAAAAATCATCTTTTCATCGTAAAAATTGGGCAAATGCTTTAGATTTTACAAGAGTTTATGAGAACTGAAAGAAGTTATGCCCCTCAATGCATATGAACCCTACTTTTTATAAACATTAATATCTTCGTTAATAAGAACTTTGGAGTGTAAAAAAGTTAGCAAAAAAAATTAAGCAAGAAAAATCGAATATGTTAAATTAGATTGAAAAAGAAAAATTGGGAAGGACGCAATCTAGGTATTTCAACAAAGGTGTTCACTATTTTGTCACAGAAGAACATGAAACTTGGTGTCAGGCTAATGTAGAGTCTGCAATTAACCGTTGTGGAAGGAATTTTAAAAAAATCAAAGAAGTTATGCGCCTAGATGCATGTTAACCCCATTTTACATAAACGTGAATTATTATTTTTAGCATGATCCCATACTACCTTTTAATTAAATATATAACATTTTTAACTCTAATAATAGTGAATAAAACAATTGTGAATAAAACTATTTTTCACTAAGTCACAGTCATAGTAACGACTATTCTAGATTAAAATATTCGAGTAAGCAATTATAAATTTCGAGAACTGGATTTCAAATTCCGAAAAATTTCGTGTCTATAACACTTTGCTTGTTTCAGTTTTGTAATGAGCAGAACTAAATATCGCATTTCCTTGAAGAAACATTCGAAGTTTGAATAATTTGATGTGCAACAATTTATACATTATTTAAGATCGATCAATTCAGAATGTAGGTGAATCAATAAATAAAAATAAAAATTAAAAGAGTTCCTTTTCATTGTCATTGGCATATTATCATCATACCACGTAAATATCGATAACATTCGTACAATGCTGCAACACAAGTCGCAAGTCCACAGATTAAAGACTGGATTCCATACGAGACTAGACCTTCCACTTTCAGAAAATGTTCAAAGGTGTTGAGAGCTCTGGAATGGAGTAACATGGCCAATGGGAGCTTTTGAACTATCCCGAAAGAGTCAGGTGAGGGGGAATGAGCACAGGTTGGGTTCGTTTACACGAGTATACCTGTATGAGCGACTTGTATGAGATACATGTGTCGCAACTTCTCGAAGGTTTGCGATTTGTATGAGCTCAGACACTTCTACCTCATACTCGTATACGGCAGTGTTCACACTTTTGCGATTGGTATCAGGGATTCTTGGTATATCGCGAGGGAAGAACACAAACTGATATACTAATTTACTAAAAAAAATTATGTGATCTAAACATAACTAATTACTCTACACTTCGTTGAATGAAGTAAATTACGTGAGGCACTTTTCCGCTACATTTTAAAAATATTCGTAAGGTGCAGCGGAAAATTCTAAGTAAACACATATTTCGATAATTAAAGAGATCCGGAGAAAAGAGTTTCTAGTGTATTTGATGTATATCTCATACATTTGAGCGTCGGAACTCTTCGCCGATTTTATTGGCGTAATACACAAGTCAATAAAAACGTTTTAACATTATTTTATATAAAGAGAATAATTTCGTGAAGAACAAAAGCTATGAATGAATTTCCATCGCAACGAAATGAAATCTTGAGAAAATCGTTTTCGGATGTGAAGTGCTATTTGCATGCGACCCATAACACGCTTCGGAGTGTTTCACGCCGATTGTTCGCAATGAATTGAAACCACAACATGGTTCACGTGACCTTCGTGCATTTTGGAAAAAAATATTCTCTTGAATTCCCATTCAATAAATTTAACAATAATAATAATAAATTTATAGTCAAAAAATCAGTTACAAACTGCGTATGACCACGTGGAGGACAATAAACTAATTTACTCTCCGGAAGCAAGCAAGGGACCATCACATCATTTCCGATCAAGGGCAATTCCTAAGGCAGAGGCGAATTTAACATTTCAGCTCTTTACTCCTTAGATAACAATAAAATTAGTTCAGTACGTGTTGTAAAATTAACAGAATATCTACAAAGTATTGTATTTAATAAAACATAGAAAAGTCACTTCACAAGTACGTATTATTATCAAGCTACAAATCATTCGGAAGATATTGATTAAAAATTGCAACTATTCAATAATGAGTTTATAAATCGTAACTATAAAATGAAATAAAAGGACCCTGAAAACCTAGAAGTTGGCGAGCCGTAAAGTCCGAATGTAACTATTCAATAACACTAAATTCGAGAAAAGAACCACTCCTCAATACATCACACGTCAACATAACTTACATTTCCATTACATCAATTCAGAGATTTCCGATAGAAACATTTCCTTTCTAGAGGTTTTGAATTTCATACACGCTTCCTAAAAGAACAAGCTATACATTTTTTGGAACCATAATCATATTGCGTCTTCTAGATTTTTTATCAAAATATAACATTCTCTCTGACGATCAACACGGTTTTAGGAAATCCTTTTCCACTACAAGCGCCATNTATTATAACTCGCAGCTAACTTTTTATCTTATCTAGGAATTTTTGCTGAATTTTTTGAATCCGCCTCTGCCTTAGGGCCCTTGATCGGAATTGATGGGATGGTCCCTTGCTTGCTTCCGGAGAGTAAATTAGTTTTTTTCCCCTCCACGTGGTCATACGCAGTTTGTACTGTTTTTTGACAATAAAATTTTATTATTTTTTTTTATTGACAAAAGTACAAATATAATTTGGAGGTCCATAGCAAAGTGGGAACCAAAACCTAAATAATATAACTCCTTTTCACGCATTTTATTGTGAAATATTGAAAACCCCGGAACTTTTCTTTGACACTTCAATTAACGACGTTCGCGAAGTAAAACTGGGATAAATCATGAGAAACGATGATATTCGAAAAATTATATTTCACCTCAATTAACTCTTGTTGCGGTTTGGTTACAAAATAGGAACGTAAGGCAAGTGAGCAATCTATGAACTCGGCGCTCTTTGTGCCAATTGAGTGACTTAGCATCACGTATCAAGTTAATCGAACAAGATGGACGATTGATATTCGCAGGTCGACCTGTGACGTCACGGTGGCGCGCGAGCCAACGCCGCTACGAAGATGCCAAAGGACGAGCTAAAGTGTCTCGCTCTTCACTTCTCATTCGGCGCCAACTTCTACCCAGTCTCTGATAGAAGACAGCTGTGTCTTCTGCCGGCAATCGCATATCTCGTTAGCATCAGCAAGCATTCGGCACGCGAGATAATCTCCGGGTCAGACCGCCACACGCTCACCTGCTAGCATCGTTTGGCCGCGAACTGCCGGTTAACTGCACGTCAACCCAAAATCATCCAATCAACATCAATCCAACGCCGTCTAGGCTGAACCACGAGGCATTTGGGGAATCGGATCACAACATTGTCACCTCATCGCAGCATCAAAATTTTCAGTTTTGTATTCCGTCATTGATTACCTCATTTTAATACCATATTTTGTTAGTTGCAATTTATGTTACCAAATTATTGTTCATAAATCTTGTTCAACTCCCATCTCATTCACCTTCTTCATTTCTGGTACTTCGAAACCTCAACGCCCAAACGTACCGCAATTTTCCTCGAATTCTGTACAACACTTTTAAAACTGGAATATCAAAAAAATCTTAGTAAACCTGAAAAGAACGGAAGCAACTTCTAAAATTTCTTATTTCCACGTGAAAGAGTTCCTCTTTATGATAATGAATCGGAAAATGGCGCTTATGAGTGAAGATCAACGTAAATGAACAAAGATGTCAAGGGAAACATGTACAGCACGCTGCCTGGGCAGACAGGTTGCACGTTGACCAGTAGGCATCGAAGGACGGAAGAAGTAAACGTCTGACTCTATGATGAACGGAAAGTGGGAACAATATGTTTACTACGTGTGAAACATTTGGTAACGAAGGAAAGTAGTATTAAAGGGCATTACCAAACGTTCCTCAAACAACCATAATACATTTCTATTTGTGTTTATCTTCATTGCGATTTTCGTTTCCCGGTCATGATTTTGTACACAATGAGAGTTGAAATACATTGCATTGCCTTCACGAACTCGTTAGTTTCATTGCTCAGAAGCCAGAGGAATGCGGAGTCCCTTTCTGCTGCCCAAAGCTGCCTCTTTGGAGAATGATTAGCGCAGTAACAGACGGCAACCCCCTAACTGAATAGTGCACTTGAGATATGAATTTTCACTAAAATTAAAGCTAAGTTCATGGTTGAATATATTTCTTCCGTGTACCCTACACGTGGAGAAGATGTAATTACCTTCCGTCAGGTGAAAATGGCGACGAGCCAAGAATCGAACCCGGGAAACCCTGCGTTATCGCAAGGTTGTTAACCACTACACCACTCGTTCCACAACTGTTCCGAAGTTTCTGGTTATAGTAATAATAGTAAACTCCATCTTTATGATCCATTATACTTCCCTTTATTTTACACAAATAAAACCGAGTGAAACAAAAAACTGTTATAATTCTCACGAGAAGAGGCAGTTGTCTGTTCACATAAACATCATTTACACGATTATCTCACTCTGTAGACTGGTTCGCAGGGAGCCAGTAATCTCTTCCAGTAGTGAATGACTTAGTAACAACGTGTTAGGGCGAGTCGAGTGCGAATTAGATGGGGCACAAACAAGTAAAACACATCGAGTCGAGTAGCCTCTTTCACCCAACTTCGCCATAAGAGAGAGAACACTTTCTCGTTAGTTGAGTAGATTACTAGTGCACATTACGAGTATCGTCGCTGAAGAAACAGCACCGAATAACATACACTCAAAGTAACGATAAATTGACTAAAATTATTCAATATGACTGCCTTAAACAAATTGCCAACCTCCTCGAAACAAGTCCTTGAAACTCACTCGTGTGCGGGCAGCGGTCCACAATGTCACTCTCATCAGCTGATAAAGTGAGGTTAGAGCGTCACGCTACATCTTGCAAGAAAATTTTCAGGGAAAGTGTGGTCACAAAGAATGTAAGTAATATCCAAATAAATATTAATAGTAGTAAAAAGCGACTGTAAAAGCGTTGGCTACATTGAGTACAGGTTCTATACCAACATCGAGCCAGTTACGCTGACAATAAATAAATATATTAATAATTTACGGTCAAGAGAGCTGTTACAAACTGCATACGGCCACATTGAGTACAATAAAGTAATTTACAGCGACAAATATAAACTAATGAACAAAGTGCATTTTCGTCCATGATTCATTTTTTCTTTAGTTCAATTTCTCGAGATAGAGTAAGACGAATTTGAGTATAAATGACATTTCGGAAATCGTAACTCTTGTATTTCCATTAAACATATGTATTTAGCATGTTATCATGACATAGCTCGTCAAGATTACAGCAGGATAAGCTAATGTGGTCTTTCTTTCACTAAACATAACACCGTTTATTTCCATTAAATATAACTTAATGTTACTTAGTTCTACAAAATATAGTTTAGTATATTATCCCCCACGTGGTCATACGCAGTTTGCAAATGCTTTTTTGATAATAACTTTTATTTATATATTTGTTTATTTATTTATAATGATCAAACCGCTGTGTTTCACTAGGGTTTTTTAGCTTTCCTTAAAAGTTTGCATTTTGTCACATATGCTGAGTTGTTTCTTCCGCGACGATATTTATTTCAGTGTATCTTGTGTCAAACCTAGTCATTTCATTGGTTATCTTTTCTATTTACATTCATATCATCCGAATTTTGCTCCATAAAAATTGTAATAACGACCAATATTTTCTTATTAGGTGGTGACTGTTGCGGCGTCTCCGTAATAGGAATTACTGGAATAAGTATCAATTCTCTTTGTATTTGAAGTTATCTCATTGTAACTATACACTATTACCACCGTGTTTTGACCAATGACGCCTTCGCACGTCGCACTGTACACCAACGCGCCTGGGTACTGCGGTAGGCATGGCAACGCGATTCCGATTGATATCGGCTCACCGCCGATGACGTGAAATCTACACATCCCATCGTACAAAACAGTCACTCGCAGTTGAAATATTCTACGATTGCGATATCGTCTTAGGGTAACTTTGCTATGGAAACAAGCTTTCTGACATGTTTTTGTAGAAATTTACTTCGACGTAGGGAAATTGGAAGTAGTTTTGTTTGTCTGCTGTCGTAACACCGCACTGCAGTGAATTGGCCTCGACACTCCGACCTGTTGCTCTCAACGAAAAGGTCAGGTTGAGAAAGTTCAAGATGACGACTTTTGGAATGATAAATTCGTTCATATTTTATTAAATAATTCCTTTTATAAATATCGAACACGACAGCCCTTGAGTCCTTGATCGGAAATGCTGGGATGGTCCCTTGCTTGTTTCCTGAGAGTATCTTCAGTCTATCATCCTCCACGTGGTCATACGCACTTTGCAACTGGTTTTTTGACAAAGTATATTATTATTATTAAATCACTTTGGGGCGGAAGATCTGTCAAGTCATTTGAATGTGTTTGAGAGCAGCTACAATGAAGCACGGTTACATCTCGAAACATCTTGTTCGAAATATGAACTGCACGTGTATGCCACGTGCGCTATGTATAACTTTCCTCCAATCATCAATACAAAGAATTACCAATGAAATGCTCATTCATTATGTCCGCGAGAGTTGTCGAATAAGAGTGAAGGTCTCATTTCCCCATTCTCAAAGCCCGGGACATTATTTCAAGGCAGTGTCAGAGCCAACGACGAAAATAGTCACCTGATTTGCTCACGTTTATAATACTTACCAATACATGTTAGTTGATTGGTAGTATCAGAAAATGCAAGTCTGCCAACCGGTTCGCGTGGCGAACATATTTATAATTTAATTGAAATAATCAAAAAGAGAAGCATGTCATCCCATTTGCTCGTAGTTCACACTTCGTGTACTAGTCAAGTCTTGCCTACCAAGAATGGGAAAAATAATGGCAGATGCTTGGACGTGACATAAGCCATTGAAAACGTGTTGTCTGGTGCATGTTCGCCACGCGAACCGATTGGCAAACTTGCATATTCTAATACTACCAATCAACTACTATCTGTTGATAAGTATTATAACGTGAGCAAATCAGATGACTATTTTGCTCGGTCTGAAGGACACAAGATTGAAGTGAGTAGTTTCTGCATTAAACTTGGCCGAACTGCGTAATGTCCAGTTGTTAATCGAACTTGTTTTCCTTCCATTCTCATTTTATTACGTCGAGGCCGACGACAGACCTCGTCCCGTCATCAATACACTGCCGCGAGGTTTAACACACTGAAGTAAAATCTAAATCTTATGAGTATAGCACAGGGCAGCTACATTTTAAAACAATACTCAAGAAGGCCATAGCAGAGACGCCGGAACGTTGGTCATTCTGTCTAGTGGGAAGCGTTTAGTCACGGACAACGTAGTATACATAGACTCCAGTCGAGGAAACCTACGTTAAAATCGACGTATGTTACAATGCTAGTATTTCTTTGGTGAAGATATGTGATAACTGCGGCCAAATGAAAATGGCGACGAGCCAGGAAAAGCACCCGGGGTGCGTACAGTGGTCGCAGGGGCGTTACTCACACCGCCGCCCGTTTACTTCTCACAGCTGTGCTCCATTTCCGTCTCTTATTGATACTTTCACGAGCATCTCGTGGCATTGCAAGCTACTTTTACGGCAGAACATTTTGAAACTGAAACTTGGAAGAAAAAAATCATTGCTTCGCGATAAGAGATAAGAGCCTTGGAGTTTTCGCACTCACTCAGGAAAGCAGGGAATGTCAGATCGTTACGAAGTTTCCGTTATTTCAATGCATTCGACAAAGAAAACTCCGGAAGAAATTTCAAAAGTCAACATTCTGATTTCATATCTGCTTCTAGCATTTTCAAATGCATGTTTAAAAACCCGTTTTACAAGACTATTCTTAACCCATGACGTTCAATAAAACATAGGTTCTGGAGGTTTATTTGGTAATTAACTAATTTATTATTGCATGGCCTACGGCAAGGTGAAAATTGCAACAGAACGGGACTCGAACCCAGGACCAGCTACTCCCGCTGAAGGTGTATCCACTGCACCACTCACCTCGACTTCTCAAGCCCGTACACAACTCCCACACGGCCAGCAGCGAGATTCGGATATATTTATAAACGTGAATACCTTCGGATATAATAGGAATTTTGAAGTGCACTCAATTCGGGAAAAAAAGAATTAAGCAAGAAAAATCGAATGAGATAAAATTGAATAGAAAGCCAAAATTGGGGAGGACACAATCTAGGATTTTCAACAAGGTTGTTCACTATTTTGTGACGAAAAAACTTGAAAATTACTGTTAGGCTGAAGTAGGGTCTGAAATTAACCCGTATGGAAGGAATTTTCTTAAAATCAAATCAGAAAGAAGTTATACCTCCCGATGCATGTTAACCCCACTTTTTATAAATGTGAATACCTTCAAATATATTAGGAATTTTGGAGTGCAATAAATTTAGCAAAAAGAATAAAGAGAACCTTTCTTTATTCATGGTGATATAGGTTTTACAACTCTTAACTTCCATGTAGAGACCTTAATAAACAGAGAACCGGCAGGGGTGGAAATATAATGCTGTTTATCTCAATTCGGATTTTAACTGTTTTGTCCTCCTTTTAGATGGAGACAGTACTCAATACCATCTTACGGTGTGCAATGATCAATGATAAAAAATGGAATAATAATTATAAATTTTTATTGATCAGATATTGAGTCTGGTTTTGCAGCAGTGTTCATATTTACGATCAATCAATAATTTCACATCTACAGACCGTAATGATCGAAAGTACAAGGTGGTGCTCGCGACCCGTTCTGCACTTCTCAACTCTGGCAGAAAGGAAATGATGTTGCTAAAGGTGAGGAAATAATCTCTTAACCCGGTTCATACTTTAAACTTATTCTCAAATTATCTTTTGTTTTGTTGAACTCAATCATTGAAATGAGTATCAACTCAACATTCATGTCAACCGCAATGATTTATTTTTCAGTATATTTGAAGGAAGCACTAGCGGAGCTAGAATTAAATCACTTATACACCTTAAATCGACATAAATAAACACAGAAACTTGTACTTATTGTTATTTCAACTTGAAAAACACACCTCACCGGCCATTTGAAAGAATTTTTATCATAATTCATTGCGTAATACTTTGCGTCCTTTGGAGAAAACACTCCGTTTTTTTTAAAGACCTTTTATTTAAAAAAATCACGAAAGTGATGGAATATTTCTTTGATTTGTAGAAAATTTTCTTTTGTACTTTCTACACCACTTTTTTCTATAGAGCACCTGACATTTAATAAAGATAGTTTACTTCTTCCCGAGGTGTGATGAGACCACGAAACAGTTGACCTTGGCCGCCATGTTTCTTCATTTCGAACGAGTCCAGCGTGTTCCTGAATATTGTTTATAGTGAATTATTAACTGATAGAAATAAATGAAATAATGTTTTTTCATCAATATTATTCAATTCCGTTCCGTATGTCGGTGAATACTACGAGCCATTCAGCCCGTGCCTCGATATTGGAGTAGCGTTGCTCTACGCAACCGAAGGCTCGGAAATTCCTTCGACGGGACATTTGCCTCCCCATGTCTGACATTGTGGGGTAACTAGGAGTTGTAACGAAAAGCTCAAGAGCCGAAATAAGTCGCAAAACTGATTAAAAGCTATTAGATCTTAGTTCCACTTAGCAAACACGGTGTGAATGTTAATACAGGAGATGAAAAAGGAACATATAAGGTTACATCAGCATACGTTCAGAAAAGTCCGCAATTAATGTATTAGCACTGGTACGTTACATTTCATGGCATTAGTTTATTAGTTTACGTGGTTATTTAATTAATTTACCGCCAACGTAGAAAGCACTGAAGTCGGCGTGCTGTCAGTAATGTGATTTCACGTACATAGGAGCACAATGGACTGCTATTCATTGCAGGAGCGAGCCCATATGGCAGTGGCGTAATAGCACCCTGTACACCCAGACATTGCCCGGGGGTCCCCAGTCTTGTGCCCCCCCCCCCAACCTCTGGAAGAAATAGGAGGTTCCTTCGTGTTTTTAACCGTTAAGAAAAAATGATTCACACAAAAGAATTTTGATTATTACGTAATTATTATTTTATGTTATCTAGTCATAATTAATCGAACTTTTCACATACGCTCAATTTGTATTAATTGATCATTTCACACTATTCAGACAAGTCTAGTTTCCGATGGACGTTTCCGAAATAAAAGCCTCAAAAGTTACAACAGAAATTCCTTGAATCAAGACAAATAAATTGGTGTAAGTGTTATATCCATCAAATATGGGGTTGCTAATGATTTAAGAAACAGATTAGATTAATTTTTTAAAACATTTGCCGAAACAAACATTCGTCGTATGAAATTAGAAATGTATTATAAACGTAGGCTTCCGCGGCCGGAGTCAATATAAGCTTGTTTGTCCGGGACAAACCGCGTCTTAGTAGATGTAACGACCAACGTTTCGGCCATCGTGCTGTGGCCTTCTTCAGGGTAATGTCAGAGTCGTACAGACCTAAGTCGCTGTCGTGCTCTGCGAGGTCGAACGTGTTACGCGTCGGTCATATAGATTGGGTTGGGGTTGGGCGGGTACGCCATGATTGGCCGGGCGCGGGGGCCAATCAGCCAATAAATGTATTGTTGGATTTTTTACTATAATTATCGCATTAAAATATATGGTGTGTAAATATTATTAAATTAAATTACTAAATAGATAATATATGTTGTATTATTTACTAAAAAAGAAATAATTTTTCTGAATTTAACCATTACTAAAACAGTAAAACACCGACCATCCCGAGCCACATTTTGCCCGGGGGCCCCGGCTTACGCCACTCTGCCATTCGGTTTGGTCTACGATCAAGAGTCGGGAAAGAATTGGCATCGCTGAGTGGACTGCGTAGGAGGTCGGGAAGCGAGACTCATTTCACCGCGTTGTGTCAGTTATCAGATGTTCTAAATAATTAATGACTACAGAACGTACTCTCCGGAAGCAAGACAGAACCATCCATCAATAGAAGGGCCGCAAAGTGGAACAGGAGATTAACCTTGGCTGGAATTACACAGATGACGTTCATAACCGTGTCTAGGTTGAGTTCTATAAAATTATTATATAACAAACAATAATAAACATGCATCAAAGTATACTTTGTATAATCATAAATAATTACAAACATTAGTTTGACGATGGCGAGATGCAGTATCCAAGGTAATCATTACACTGAATATTAGCGAGAATAGAGAAAAAAATATTTGGTAAGCTTTTTTATTGCAAAGCACGAGTAAAAATGCCCTAAAAACATGTTAAATCTTAACACTTCCCTAATTGAAAGAATCCATGATGCTATTAAACTCTTTTAATGACTTTCCTGCCGTTCCAATGAAAGTATTGGTACTTGTTTGTCCGATGAATCAATACCCATGTAGTAGTATTTGTTTTTCTAGAAGTGTTTATTTTTCATGAAGTATTAATCGAGAGAAAATTTTGAACTATGTATTCATTGCATCTAAATTTCACCGAGCAGTTAACAACGAACAATAAACGGAACAAATATTTAGATGTTTTCTGATTCACCAGTGACAGTACCACGTTGTCACACGATCAGGCGACGAGACAAATAGAAACATGAACACGTGAAAGAAGATAGAAAATGAAAAATAATGGGAACGAGAAGCAGAAAAGATTGTTATTGTCTTTACATAAAACAATAAATGAAATTTTAAAAATGTCTTTAATATTTCCGGTGTTTATAAAACATCGTTACTATTCACTTCTAACTCCATTAATCTGGACAGTTTGCCAAACTACTCGGGAGTGTTTTCGTAATATAAAGCTAGGAGAAATTACGCGGTCGGAACGATTGTGCTCAGGGGAAGGAGAAGTGTGAGCCTACGGCAGCAGTGGAATGTCTACAGTAGTGGATATTTGAAAATTAAACTATTTCTTATAAGTTACTAACCTAGACTAAATGTGCGAACAGCAACGGTTATTTCTAGAAGCGGCAATGTTTAAATAAAAGGCCGCCCAATCTCTCCTTCGGAAATGGGAGAGTTAGCGCATTTGCTACTTAGGGGAGATGGCGCATTGTTCCCATTAGTTTGAAGGACAGATTACGCATTGAAAGATAGAAAACTCAGGGCAATGAGGTTGGACTAATTGTAAATTAAACGTTATAAAGTAACTTTATGTTACTTTATCTTATCTGTTCTGATTTTTTTAGTTTTTTCTCTCTTTGATTAGCATTTTTTAATTCTTGTTAAAATTCTTTCATTTTACTGATACTTTAATCATTTGGTTTAAATATTCACTCCTAATACAATAATACTTTTTACAAAAACTTTAACTCTAATCATTTTTGTTAACAGCTTAATAATAATTATTACTGATAACGATCTCTGTGCGCAAGTACGCCTACCCTGTAAGGAGAGATTGCGCGAAGCTTTGTTTTATTACAACTGTAGCATTAAATTAAAGCACAACAACAAAATAACATTGGAAACGCATCAAAAGCAAACGAAGTCAAAATTATTCATGGATAGTTTAACAAAAATTTAGTATTTGAACTTTAAAAAACTATATTATCGAATTGTGCGCACACTATCCTACCTTTACCTTATAATATACCTAATAATTGATTTATCATTGTTTTTTTTCTGAATAATCCCTTTCATTTACGATGTACGAATTGACTCATTGCACTTGCCGTAACCAAAGAGGTGATTAGCGTTAATTCTGAATACGTGTTTTACTCTAAAACGGTCGAGTTCGGTCTGTCAGACCCGAGGCTCAAATTGTCTTTGTTTTCCCAATAATATGGCTTCCGAGAATGATGACTGTCTGAGAAGACTTGGCGTTCGGGCAGTGAGGGTTCTCCTTATGTGGCTCTCGCAGACCCAGCGATTCTGAGAGCAGTGACTCTCTTCTGGAGTGATAGTTGTCATAGAGGGAAGTTATGAAAATTGTTGGTCCGAACTTCATAGAGCCCATTGCAAGCGTCCGTGACCTATTTGCAAGACCCGAACACAAAATGTACTATGAGCCACTCCATCTGAAGCAGAAAGGAGGACAAGAGACAAAATACTTCTGGAAGAAACGCAACGAAAGACTGTCCTGCAACATGCACAAAACACTGCGTAAAAATTGTTCATAAAAAGCTATTCAAAAACATGTCCCGTAGGGGAGATTTCTAAAAGAAAAATTTTGTGACATAACATAATAAGTATGGAATTTTCATGTTTGAAATATGAAGATAATGGGTGGAAATGGTGTACAGTTGTGGAAGGCGAACGGGTGGTGTAGTGGTTAACTCCCCTACGATAAAAGCAGGAGTCGCGGCTTCGATTCCCGACTCGTCGCCACTTTCACCTGACAGAAAGTAATCACATCTTCTCCACTTGTACGCTACACGGAACAAATATATGCATGTATAATAGTAACCGTTCACAAATTTTAAAACGTTTAAAATACCTATCGGCAGAACGACCTTAAGTTACCGACATCACAGCAATTCGGCTGAGATTCCATTCGAGGTTTGAGTCTCGACTAGTCAAGCGAATGAAGTAGCGCTTTCTAGGGAACCGTGATAAATCGAGTTTCGCGGTGCAATTTCAATTGGGAAACTAATTAAATTTTATATCTTTAATAATTTTTTAAATAAATTTATTGTCAAAAAACAGTACAAACTGCGTATGACCACGTGGAGGACAACAAACTAATTTACTCTCCGGAAGCAAGCAAGGGACGTATTCCATCAATTCCGATCAAGGGCCCTAAGGCACAGGCGGATTCAAAACAATTTAGCATAAGTTCCTAGATAAGATAAAAAGTTAGCTGCGAGTTATAATACATATATAATGTCAATATGTTCGTAATTTAACGCAAATATGTTTGTAAATTTACATGTACAAGTTATTATCGAACTATAGATTATTCTGAGTATAGTGTTTAAAAATCAAAAGAGTTGAAAAAAAACACTAAATTCACGATTTGTTACAATAAACACGCCCCTAGACAAAGCCTAGAGAACCTGAATAAGAAATCCGCCTCTATCCGAAGGAAAAACGGAGAAAAACCCGATCCCACTTTGCCTTCTTCAGGCGTTGGCACTATTTGCGCGATGTTTTCTCTGCATAGTCCAACTTATCTTCGGCCGCGGGGCATTTTCGATCGATCGGGCCGGAGTTTGGCCCACGAATAAAACGATTACTTTATTTTATTTTTAATATTTAGAATATAAATTGTTTCCGAATTGTAACGAATGAGCTAATTCCGAACACAATTTTCCATTTTCTTTCTCAAATATTCATTCCGACTGCTTAGATTTATTACAGCACAACATTGTAATCAACGTTTGATGAGAAATTAGATATAAAATGTATTCGAACTCGCATTAAAAGTTATAGCGATAAAAAGACCCTCGCAAAACAAAAACCTGCTTCAACCCAAAAACATTCGTGTGAAACGCTTCTCAAATCATTAAACAACTGATTTTCAGGTAACGAAACATAAGTTTGCTCCCGAACTTAACTGTCAGTGGAATAGTTCTGTTCAGCCTTCAAAATTACGTTTTCACACAAACGACAAGTGGAACTGTGGAAAATACGCAGAATCCAGATAATATTCTGCTAATTACGAAGAGGTGTAACGTGTCAGGCTTGAAACTCATAAACGTACGAAATTTACTGGTTTTTTAAATTAGAAGCTACTATACGACGTACTCAAGGTGCTAACTTCATCCTGATTTCTCGCTTGTTTAAAATTACAAGAGTTTGCTTTTTACGTGTCTAATTCAACCATTCCTAACAGCTCAAACGTCAAAGTACAAGTTGCATTCATCACTGACCTCGGGTAACAGGCCACGAGCACATGTTCCCCCGAAGGAACAAACTTTCAGGAGCTGGCGATCTGCACATTTCCATATGGGTAGTAGTGGTGTTGCAGAGTAGAATCGAAATTGAGCACTACATCCATCGTTCACTGTTAATTAAATGTCACAGAAACTGCCTTGTTTCCGCATTGTCTTCCTCCGACCTTTTCACCAGACTAATCTTCATTCACTCGCTTTCACAGGAAATCATTTCACGATGTTGCAGAAGAAAACGTTCTTGGTGACATTAATATTCTAGCAGACATTTTTATTAATTATGAAAAAATGGTCGTCACAATACTTCACACATATAGTCCACATAAATCTTTTCGTTACCATTAATTATAAAATCGCGCGATAAAATTTACACTATAAAAAAAGTTCGATGAACACAACGTTCCGTTTCACCATCACGCGCATCGGAAACTACCAACTCATGACTGACCCGCCTCCTGTGGAACGTGGTGTCAAGTCAAAGAGTTTGCATCAGAGCGATGCTACATAAAGTCAGTCACGTGGTGTCTGTTTCTGTAGAGCAATGCGGTCCAACTGACGGCCCATGAACCTTTTTTACGAGAGTACAGGAAATTCATATTTAACGTGTCATGCCCGCAGAGAGAAAAAAAATTGTATTTGAAAACATTTTATCATAATTCTAAATATTAAAAATACTTTTTTTCCAACTGGAAGTAATCTAAATTTGTTGATGAGAATAAAAGTATCACGTTACTAATAAATAGACATGCCTTATTAGTTGATTCGTCGGGCAATATTTTTTCCGAACTCAATGTTATCACAAATAAGTGATAAACCGAACGTATGTTTTCATTTGGCGACCAGAGGCGCTGAAGCGTGGAAGTACACTTTGGCTGGAACGCGCACACTGCTACACTGACTGAAGTCTGAAGATGAGGTGATTACATACCGATACGCGAAGGATTTAAAGAACACTTCATGCCGTAGATGTCATTTTGATCAATATTTCGTAGTTTTGTTATTTGATACTCATTTTGACAGCGACGACGCGCTAATCAGATTCTCCAGCGGGTTCTTTCCACAGGGGTTAACATAACTAGAGGTCTTTTGTATACGATCCCTTCTTTCTGGCTTCACTCCCCTCGCTTCTCGCAAGTAGGTGTGGATAGTTCTATGACTACTTGAGGTCTTGCCTCCAGCTTGCTTATACTTGGAACCTTTCTACTGAATGATTCTAGAAGTCTCCGCTTCCTTCACTGTGCTAAACAACAAGGGACAAGACTACATGACAGGTTCAGCGCCGATGGTCGCCAAATGAAAACATATTTCTGTTCATCACATATTTCTGATTACATACTAAGTTTTAAACGTTTAATTTAATTGATCGTGTGATCACGGCATTTTCCTGAAGGCGACAGTATAAATTTTATTTCTTAAAAATGTGCCTGGTCGTCTTCAGCAATGTTTTCGGAAAAGGTTAATAACTCATTATATTTTGCGTGCAGAAGCTCGGAATTTTGAAATGTTGTCACAAAATAGTTAACAATTGCTGATTAAGAATTATTTTTGACACTTAGTTTATTTTATAAAAAATAGTAAAGTCGACGTATCAAAAAACACGGTAAAAATTTCGCCTTTTTTGAAACATTTTTGTTACTAAACAGTATTATTAATTCTTAGAACCATTTTTTACTTCAGTATGAGCAGAAGAACGAGACAAATTTAATGGTGTTACTTAGTTTCTTTTTCAACGATTTTTCTGTGGCATCTTAAGCAATTAAAATGAGGGGTCTATAATAAAGAATTCGATAATAGGAATGTGGTTCATTCCCGGTCGGAAGAAAGACACCAGCATTAGCTGAGATAAAAGTACATAATAACGATATTATTATTATTCCTGGACACATTTTCAGAGTGCTGGTACACTCAAGTTATCGAGAGTTTGGGCACTAAAAAAACAAAAATGTCGGACTCGAGTGGTGTTTAGGGCAGCCACCACCTATATTTTAGAACAAAAACTCCACACTCGTTAAGACTTGGACTATCTGTGATTGTCGTTTGATATTAAAATCCTCGGTTGGTAGAACTTACACATGCCTTACGGGTGTACCAACGCAATGGAAACAACAAAGATACTATCGTAAAATGAATTTCGTTGAAAGTAGATTAATAAATTAAGATTTGTTGAATAGTTTACGCAACGTATTTTGGCATGATAAATTAAAAGTCGTTTCTATGTTGCTCATTTGCACAGCATAGAAATGAGCAACATAGAAACGACTTTTAATTTATCATGCTTTGATAATGTTGCTAAAGCACCACAATTACCAAGCAACGTATTTTATAAATAGGAATGTTAATTTTGTGTTACACTACAAAGGATAAAGAAGAGTATTTTAAGGATAGGCTCTCCTAGAGGTATTTTGTCAAGTTTGGTGGAAGTGAATACAACGTATAAGATGAAAATATCACTAAGTCGAGTAATGTACGACATAGAGGGAATCAGTTGAGTAGGTTGGAAGTTCTCCCGAATTTGGTAATTTTTCAGAGGGCAGCTAAACTATACAAGTCGCCCTACCTGCCCTCGTTGTCTTCCTGGGAGTGGCTGAAGCGCACTGGAGGGCCTGGGTGGCAGCGCGCGACGTGACGCAGGAGGGCGGCGCGGCTGCGTTGCGCCTCCAGGCACAAGGAGCAGCGGCGGAGTGGCATGCCCGCCAACCATTCGGAAGCGATTCACCGTGGAGGCGCCTCACGCCGCGACGCCTCGTCCACGCGGGTGGAGGGGATGCGATGGCAAGGGGCCGTGGATTGGCGCAAATTGCCGTCTAAGTGGGTGTTATCGCGGTTTCCGCCGCCTCGGACCTCAGCTCTCTTCGACGGAAACACACCATCCGCAGCCTCGCTCTTCACGCCGCCACAGATGGAATTCATGTTTCTTTGCTTCGAGAAATTTTAACTTAAGAAGAAAAAAACATAAAAGGAAATACACTGTGTTTATTAGTTTATTGCATATTACTCGCAGTAAATTACTCTATTGTCCTCAACGTGGTCTAGGCAGTTCGTAACAGCTCTTTCGATAATAAATTATTAATTAATTAATTTATTTTTTGGCTGCATGTTGGTACAGAGCTTGTACACAGTATAGCCAACGCTTTTACTTCACCTTCGTCCAAAAGAGTAATGATATGTGTACCTAGCTTTATGTTGGCAAGACATTCGAATTTCTGAAAACTTAAATCCATCGCCAACCTTTGACACCAATTCACTCGCTTTTGTGGCGCTGTTCTGTTCTTCCTGCTTGGAGCAAAGTGTGGAGCGAATATTACCTCGTGTCATTGTTCGTTGTGATATGAACTTTATTTCTTTACAGCAAATAGTCGCTGGATAAAACTTAAATTCGTAAAAGTTGGCAATTCACGTTAGGCAGCCAGATTGCACGATTTTCAGCAAAGTTCCATGACTTGGAGTATACTTCGCAGCGACCACTGATAGTAACGGCTGCCAGTTTTTACCGATTAACTTTCTCAATTGCCCCATAAGCCCAGGTCACGTTTGTTCTCTATTGTGCATTCGTGACACGTGTAATAGTTCTTTATATAGATTCCATTACTAACTGCAAGGGAATGAATTTAAAAACAGTCCCTTCTGAGGCCCAAACAGACCATACAACTACGAGATGGTTGTTAATAATAATAATAATAATAATTTATTGAACCACATAGATCATAACGATGTATGGCGAGTCATAGTACTAACAACAATAACAATAATATTTACACATATGAATAACAACAATATAATAATTTTGATACATTTAACAATATTAATTTAAATTCAAGTAAAGGTTAATATAAAGATACAATTACTTTCTGCAATTACAGAATATTAATATTTATTTAGGCTAGGGTTATTAGATATCTATGGTAGCAATTCTATTATTTTACTTTTATTTTATTAATTTATGTCGAGGTCTATATTTATGGGAAAACAATGTAATTTGATGTTGTTAGATCATTTCCTGCATCATGGGTTACTTNGGTCGCCTTCTGCATCTTTGTTCTAATGATTATCTGCAACAGATTGTATGTCATACATTAGTTATTGCCATTGAGGAATTCTTGTATACTGTAGTAGAGTTTCTGTTGTAAGAATTGTTTGAGTTTTGTTTTGAATGGGTTCAGTGTATTGATGTTTTCAAGGTTTAGTGGTAACGCATTATATAGCAGTATACCATTCATTTAAATTTTATTTAAATATTTGAAAATTGTATTACAAGAATTGATAGGTAATAGTTTACTTTCTAATTTTAAAAAATAATCTGGAGGCTTGGACTCGAGATAATTCTTTTATATTGTAAACAACTCCTGTGCAGCGTCGCTGTCACGAAATGTTTAGGATACGAACATTGGTTGCAATCGACCCTTGACTTGTCTCATGCCGAAGTTTAGTTTGTTGATGTTACATGCCATCCGATTACATTTTAAATGTTCATCAGACAACCTCTCATATTGCCAAGAAAAATCATTTTAGCGATATCATACATAAATTTGCGAGTTCAATAATAGAATAAACAATTCAAATACGCAATGTATAATACCAATAATAATTATTTATTATTATGTTTATAAATATTCATTATTAAGAGTCTTTTATTAATATCATTCACCAAGTTCTTGACTTATAAGTAGGTCTTGAATTTTATACAATCAATTTCTTTCTTACACCGATACCCAGAAAAAGAGTTTGAAATTTTTGAACACTGTTATTGCTGAATTATTCATTACATCACGGATGATGTGATCTAATTTCTACATTTCTACACACTACCTGCTAAATGATTACTCACGAAAACGATTCGTACATTTCTGGGAATATCGCAGTGTTTAAAATTCATTTTGGTATTGCGACTTTCAAAACTTGTGCGTTAAATCTCCCTGTATTTCTGAATTTCTCGAAGCGAAAATGAAGTGTTTGGAAAAACGGTCGTTGCTGTTCAATGTGATGTAAACTCCAAATACATATTAACAGTAGTCACAAAAACAAGCATTTGCTGTAAGGAAATACAATTAGATAACACAACAAACTAAGATACAAGGTAATATTCGTTCCACGCGCTCGATGCAGAAATAACAGAGTAGTGCCACTAAAGCACGTGCAATGATTCGATAATCGATGTTGGCGATGGTTTTAAGTTTCCGGAAATTCGAATGACCTGCCAACATAACGCGAGGTACAAATATCTTTACTGTTATGGACGATGGCGAAGTAATAGAATTGGCTGCATTGAGTACAGGTTCTATACCAACTTCAAGTCAGTTAGACTGACAATAAATAAATATATAAATAATTTAACTGTCAAGAGAGCTGTTACAAATGCTTAAGAGCACGTTGTGGACAACAAAGTAATTTACTGCGACTAATATACAATAAACTAATGAACACAGTGCGTTTCCCTTCACGATTTTTGTTTCTGAAATTAGATTACTCGAAGCAAAGAAACAGAGATGGAACCGCTTTAATGTTCCCAAACTAAAAAATATATTTTAGCAAACAATGCGAGTGTTTGCGCAAAAGAGAAGAAATACACACCTACAGGAGCAACTCAACGAGAGTCTCTTCCCCTAAACACGTAAACGACGTAATGACACTTATCTCCAGAGTGAACACGTTGACCTTCAGCTAGAGAAACAAATCCTTAGATCCCGCCTCAGCCTTAACTCCACGAAATAAAAGTTTATTGCACACTGCAAATATTGTTACGCGAACGTTGCGTCTCGAAAGCAGACTGATTTGTGTGAGACGTGAAATCTCCCCTCATTCACGTACAGCCTTGGAAATACACGATTGCCATGGATAATGAACTCCATTGATACGTCGAGACTGTGTTTGCACCCACTGTGTGGCCTCGTGCTAGCGGATTCTCTCCACGGGTTCGATCCCTCACTTCCACTTTCTTCAGCTTGGGTTTCCCTCGCTTTCTCCAGACCACATTCGAAAAATCAAGTAATCTGACACTTCCAAGAGATGAAGGTGGAAGAGGAACTATAGACATAAAAAACCTACACAACAGACAGATTGCTCAACTTCGTTCTTATTTTCTTGAACGGATGAAGGAATCCTCACTACACGCCAGCATTTGCAGCTCAGACAACAATTACACTCCATTAAACCTATTAGAAGCTAGAAACTTAGAATGTGAAAAAATTTCAACCGAAGCTGAGAAACTGTTGGACGGGAAGAGCATGGAAGACACCTTCGTGGCCTGAGCAACCCCAATGTCGACAAGAAAGCGTCGAACGCATGGCTCAGGCGAGGGGAGCTTTTTCCTGAAACAGAAGGGTTTGTTATGGCCATCCAGGATCAGGTTATTCCCACTAGGAATTATAAGAAATATATAATGCAGGATCCCCATATGGAAAATGATAAGTGCAGGAAATGTGGAACTGCTTCGGAAACAATTCAACATATAACCAGAGCTTGTAATATGTTGGCACAAACAGATTATTTACATCACCATAACCAGGTGGCTAACAAAATTCATTAAGCATTAGCTTTAAAGTATTGTCTTATAGAAAATAGCACATCCTACTTCAAATATGAGCCGGCTGACGTTTTAGAATCAACAAACTTAAAATTATATTACGACAGATCAATAATCACGGACCGTACAACTCATAACATCAGACCAGACATAGTGTTAAAAGATGTAGAAAACAATTCAGGAAAAATATCAGAAATACAGTGACCTTGATGCAGAAATACAAAGGATATGGAACATGGAGAGAGTTTACATAGTGCCGGTAGCAATGTCCTCTACAGGAGTCATCCCTATCTCCCTCCACAATAGTATTAGCATGTTGAAATTGCGTAAGACCATTTATGTACAACTTCAGAAAGCTGTTTTGCTCAACACATCAAGAATAGTCAGAAAATTTTTGGATCATCCAGAGTGAGTGTGCTTGGTGTAGCCCGTACCTCTCTACGACCAGCAGAAAAAGCTGAGATCCTAAACGGAATAAAATAATAATAATAATCATCATCATCATCGTCAAAATAATAATATATAGTGGATTATAACCACCCATATATCCTTCACATTGACAAGGAAAATAAAACAGCCACCATAATCGATTTTGCTGTTCCGCTGACTCACAACATTACTTCAACTGGATCAGAAAAAGTTAGGAAATACAAGGACCTAGCAATTGAGATCAAGAATATATGGAAGTTAGACAAGGTTGAAATTATCCCCTTAGTGATATCTGTCGAAGGTATTTGATCGAACTGGTTTAAGAAGAATTTGGAAGATTTAGAAATAAAGAAGAATATCACGAAGGTCGCATAGAAAGCTGTCCTCCTGCAGACTCGTCTCATTGTCCGAATTTTTTCAAATTAATTAATAACTCATCATACAGGCCTGGATTAATTTCTTTTCTGTATCGACAAAGTCCAATCCACATACCATCTATTGAGTGGGTGGATGTTTCCAGTTTCTATTGAGAAAAATTTAATAATGATAAAGATAACAATAATCAAAATAGTAAGCTACTTTTATCATAGATGCTGCCATAACTAACACCAAAGGTGCAGAGAAAGTGAACAAGAATTCCAAATTGAAAGAAGAAATTGAGTTGAAAAACTTCCAGTCATTTTATCTCAGCAACTGGCATTTTCTCCAAAGGTCTAGAAAAATTGAACCTCCCTCGACACCTTTTCATAGTAAATGAAGATCGTCAATTAGGATTTCTTTCTACCTACGCAACATTTGTGACACTGTCCTGATCCGTAGATTGTACTTTGCATTAATTCAATCTAGATTAATGAATGCTTCAAGTGTTGGGGAAGAATCGAATTAAGAAGTTAAAAATCGAATTAAGAAGTTAAAAACAACACAAAACCACTTTGTTCGTATTGTTATATAAAAATAAACGAGCGAGTGCTTTTCCCATTGTATGTAGAATTAAACATTTTGCCCGTTGAGTATTTGCTCGTATTTAAAGTTTTAAAAATTTTTTATACAAGAAGCGGAAATGTAGGAACAAATCATTTATTATACAAAATACGAAATACGGAAAATAGAGGAGTTTTCAGAACACCTAAACTAAAAAAAGAACTGTTATATAATCCCTACAGTACATAGGACTGAAGTTGTTTAAACAGTTGCCTTATGAGATTAAATCCTGAAATAAACTGAAACAATATATTGAAATGCTAAAATCTTGGCTATTAAGGACATCTGATATTAGCTACTAGCCCAGGATAAAAAGTTAATTATATTACATAATTACAAATATCCATTTAAAATAAATTTTTCCTATCATGTACACTAATTATACGTCAATTTGACTTGAATAGTCATCACATTACTGTATCAGCGAATGTAAGCACGTTTATCTCTGTATTTTATAAATACGCATAAGTCTTATAGTGGTAAGATTTTGTTTGTTTGTTTTTCTCAGATTAAAAATTTATGATATTCCTATTTATTCTTAAATAAATTAATTAATATTAATGTTTTGTATTTACTCTTTATCGGCGTATTATTCTAGAAATTATCCTTTTGATAATTAGCATGATACATTGAAGTAAATTTCCACGTAGACGGCGCAGATAGCAGCATGTTCACTGCAAAGAAATTTACTGGTGAAATGGACTCATTTTTTGCCATACAATTATATTTTATTTGTGTGACTGACCTACAACTAGATATTGGTCTGTATTCCCAGAATTTTAATATGTATCTTCTTTTGTAAATGTGATGCTGGAAATAAAATTATTATTATTATTATTTTCTCCCCATGCAAAAAGTTGTCATTCTGGAAACACGTCGAATTGTCCGGATAGAAATAGAAACGCAAATCATTACAGGCAGAACAATAGATCATAACAAACCAGATATAATATTAATAGACAAATCTAAAAGAAGAACTTTTATTATTGATGTAGCTGTTCCTTCCACTAACAATTTAACAAAGACAGAACAAACAAGAATACAAAAATATCAGGTACTCAAGACAGAAATTCAAAAGATTTGGAAACAAAATGATGTATTAATTGTTCCCCTCATAATTTCGACAACTGGAGTCATTTGCAAAACACTGAAAGGGCATCTTGCAAAATTGCCATTGACCACAAATGTACTGCCAGAAATGCAGAAATTCGTTATATTACAAACATGCCACCTAACAAGGAAATTTCTTAGTCACCAAGAAAGATCAAATTTTACTTCCGGCTTGGCGTTTACGCCCGCCCTAACTACCTGTTCGAACAGAGAAGAAACAAGTGCACAAACAACAACAACAACAACAATAATAATAATAATAATTATTATTATTATTATAACGATATAATATTGATGATCAGTTTATACGAGCCAATCTTTTGAGCTAATCTTTAATCTTTAGCTTTCGCTATCTCACCATTTTAAGGGTGATACTCATTAGATAATTAGGAACTCTGTGGACAGAAACGCTTCTGTCCTTCTGTCCACGGTAAACGCTTCCAGACATCTTGTTGGCATTGTTTGCAACAGTGCTTACTGTTTCCTGGTAACAAATGTTATTTTCAGACCCAAAATTTACTAGTTAGATGCACCAGTGCTGCACTTTAATTCCGTAACATGGATGGGGAGGACAGTTCTAAGTGGATCAAGATACTGTGGGTTCCAAACGCTGTATGTGACAGAAATGAAAATTCAAGAGATGCCACCAAGAATCCATATTTTTTTGAATGCGTACGGATTGTTAAGAAACCCTTCAGACTCGAAAGCAAACTGCACAGCGAATATGGCTTGTACAAAAAGAAATTCTCCTTTTCGATGCGCATTCGCGTTAAAGCGACGCTGTCGGATTTAGCTTTTGCTATGACAGCACCAAAGATAGTTTTATTATTATCTAAGATTGACGAAAGGAGTGAGGAAGCTTTTGTTTTTCCACGAAGTTTGAGGGTAGCTATAAATGGGAAGATCTGCGAGCTTCCGACTTACAAGGCGCCCATCGACATCACACATTTGTGTTATTTAACACAGGACCGAATGAACAAAGTAATGATTTGCTGGCGAAACACGAAGACCGAGGACATAATGGTATCTGTAGTGGAAGGACGGCGAACTTCTCCGCGACGTCTGGTCCAGGGACTCATGGACGTCATACCCGTCGATTCTGAGACGACTCCCACGCTGCTCAGGGAGCGTGCTCTTCGATCTGAATTTATGCTGTTCTTTTTCTACACGGTTTCCCTAAAGTGTCCGGTTAGCCGGAAGCGTATAGTTTTACCCGTACGATCTACGCATTGTACGCACATGCGTTGTTTCGACGCACTAAGTTATATTTCCGCCAATGAAAGTCTGCCGCTGTGGCAGTGCCCAATTTGCAACACGTTTGCACCATTGCAGAGTCTTGTCTTAGACTCGTTTTTTTGTAACGTACTGGATTCACCACGACTTCAACAAGCGCGAAAGATCACAGTGTTCTCTGACGGATCTTGGCTTCCGTGCAATGAACGCAATGAAGACGGTGAATCGTGTGTACAGCAGGACGAGGACCTGGACTCCTTGGAGTAGCGGACTAAGGACGGCGCAGTCCACCCATCCACCAAAATTGACTTATGATTTATATCCAACCTAATATGATTCTTTACACTGGGCGTTCTATTTGTGTCAGGTAAACACAACACATTGAATTCTGTAAAATACAAAGATTAAATAATGTCTTCAATCTGAAAATGAGAAGAAAATATTAAGTCTATTCTTGTATCTTGTAAATCCAATTGATCATCTAATCATGCCATTCACTGTCACAGTGTAGGCATCAACTGCCTACAGAATAAGATCAATAGTTTCTGAGGTTTATTTTGAAAAATGAGAGGATGTTTTTCGTTTAAGTTTTGTAAATAGTATGTTAAATTTCTATATGTTACTTAAAGCCTTTTTGTGAGACTAACGGTGACAAAATGTTTATTAAAATATGGACTACTTGGCAATTCTTCAATTCCTAATTTTCTGACTGTACTCAACTCTTCTCCTCGGTGCAGTCAAGCGAAGTCGACATCAGTTAACATCTTTTATCAATGGAACATTGCCACATACTTAATTAGAATTATTTCAACAGACCTCAGCTCAAGAATCTTTTCCTCATAATAATATTTTATGTTGAATTATTTTTCTTCAAAAAGCTTGTCAGGTGAATTGTAAAGAATATATATAATTCGCCAAGTGCTTACTTACCAACAAATCACTGTCCCATGTCCCATTTCGCACGACAAGCTATTTGTTTAGTTAGAAATAGTATAATATTGCATAACTCGTTTTTCTTTTTTCCAAGAGCTCAAAAGAATCCGGGGATGAAATCACTTTAGACGGATTACAAATCAAATAAATTAAATGAACTCCTCTCTGAACCAAATGAACTAATGGAATCTGAAGAACCAGAAATAGATTCGTTGCATCAACGCAAGATAAAAGCCCCAGGGCGCACGTTCAAAGCCCTCCTTTGACCTGATTGGATGGTGACAGGAATTAAGTTTCAGGTCATTTGCACATTTATCGCGTACAAATATTTTATTCCTATACAATATTTTACTATTTCTAAACTAATTAACGTGAAATAAGTATTCAAAAGAAAAAGACAAGAACTACTTGGGAACATCAGACCTTTCCTGAAAAAAAAATTGTCTTGTTCTCATTTGTGATGTTTAGAGGCTTTTCACATTTCTATAGTATCTTTCTCGCCGAATTTCTTCATCAACCACCTGATGATTACAAACCAGCGCACTGTGGGTTTTCAGTCCACACTAATATATAAATGCGAAAGAGTGTCTGTCCGTTTGTAACTTAATCACTACAAACCACAGAACCGATCGTGATGAAATTTATCAAGGACACAGTTTAGATATCCAAGATGAACAAAGACTAATTTGAATGAAAACCAATAATTGGGAAGGTTACAATCTAGGATTTTCAAAAAGGGTATTAACTATTTTGACTCGGAATAACTTCAAACTTGGTGTCAGACTAAACTAGACTCCGTAATTAACCCCTGTAAAAGGTATGTGCTTAAAAACAAATCTCAGAGAAGTTATGCCCCCGATGTATATTAACCTCACTTTCTTCGGATATATTAGAAATTTTGGAGCGCAGTAAATGTAACAATAAAACATTAAGCAAGAAGAATCAAGTGAGATCAATTTGAATCAATAACAAGAATTGAAAAGGTTACAATCTAGAATTTTCAAAAAGGGTCTTCACTATTTTGACACAAAATAACTTGAAACTTGGTGTCACACTAAAGTTGAATCTGTAATAAACCCCTGTAAAAGGAATGTTCTTAAAAACAAATCTAAGAGAAGTTACTCCCCCGATGCATGTCATTCCCACTTTTTATAAACGCAAATATCTTCAAATATATTAGGAATCTTTGAGTTCAGTAAATTTAGCAAAAAAGAATTAAGCAAGAGGAATCGAACAAGATCAACTTGAATGAAAAACATAAATTGGGAAGGACACAATCTCGGATTTTCAAAAAGGGTGTTCACTATTTTGACACGGAATAACTTAAGAATTGGTGTCAGGCTAAAGTACAGTCAGAAATTAACTCCTGTTAAAGGGATTTTCTTAAGAACAAATCTGAAAGAAATTGTGGCCCCGATGCTAGTGAAGAAATAAATTCCGAAATCTAAGCTCCGGGAAAAGGTGAAGCAGTGCATTCGGAAGGGGTGAATCTGGGTAAGTGAATACCCTCTTCGTTTAATAACCAAGATCAAGCGCTGTGTAAGTAATGTCGCTTAATTCTGTAGTGACCTGTTTGAATACAGCTATTCAGTAAATCTATTTTTGATCCGTAACATCGTTTTCGGTCCAATTTTACCAAATGGAGAATATTCACGACATTGTCTTAAACGTGATTTGGTAAATTGCTAGAGGTGAACTACGCATTTTCGCAACAGCAAAAATTTTGATCTTCATTAACTCCCAATTTTAATTTCTTTGTGGAAGATCGACATTTTTGCTGTTGCGAAAATGCATAGTGTATATATATAAACAAATATTTCAACCTTCGATTGTAATTTTGAAAGCCATATGTTGCTGTTGATCCTATACAGCAACATGAAATCATGTATCAGTAGCAATGTTTCAAAAACGTAAGCGGAGAATTCAGAACAAAATATTCCAATAGGCAGAAGTCTACCTACCCGGAAAGATAACTTACAGCACCAATGTAGTAAAATCACTCGAGACAAAATTTGTTCCACATAAAGTGATTTTTGTTTATTTAAGTTATATTATAAATTAAAACTTTCCATATAAAACTCAACGTCGTAGAACTCTTATTATAGCAATTGAAATATGGTTTCCAGAATAAAACGAGTGTGCATGAAAGAATTTCTTTCGTCATCTAAAATACGAGGGGGGACCCAAAAGTAACGGGAATTGGGCTGCCGCGAGGAGGGAGAGTGGGGAAACTCATTGTCGGACCAGGTGTCCGTTAGTGACGCGTCTCCTGAGTTAGTGAGCGATGTCCTGTCGCCGTGAGTGCATCGGTTCGTCCGTGGGAATTTTTTTAGTGAAACAACTTTTTCCATTTCGGCGAAAACGTGATGGGTGATTGTCGAGAGCAACGCGCGTCTGTGAAATTTTGTTTCATATTGGGAAAATCGGCCGCGGAAACTATTGTAATGCTTAAGACTGCTTATGGGGATGCTGACCTAAGTAAAACCAGAGTCTACGAGTGGTTTTCACGTTTTAAAAATGGAGAAATGTCAATTGAAGACGAACCCCGTTCAGGACGTTCCTCAACGTCAAGAAGTGACGAAAACTTAGACAAAATCAATGCTCTCGTTCGTGAAGACCGTCGCCGAACCGTTGATCAACTTTCTGTGAGATGTCTGGAATATCATGGAGTTCAATTCAGAGGATTTTATCCGAAGATTTGCACATGAGAAGAGTCGCAGCCAAATTTGTCCCTCGCCTTCTCACAGGCGAGCAAAAGGAGCGTCGACTTCAGGCATGTTTTGAGCTTCAAAATCAGCTCAAAGAGGACCCTGAATTTTTTTCCAAGGTGATTACTGGTGATGAATCGTGGTGTTATGGATACGACCCCGAAACAAAGCAGCAATGAAGCCAGTGGAAGACACCTGGCGCTCCTCGTCCCGAAAAAGATCGCCAAGTGAAGTCAAACATCAAGACAATGCTGATTTGTTTCTTCGATTGTAGAAGTGTTGTGCACCCGGAGTTCGTTCTCCCGGGTCAAACGGTTAACCAGAAGTTCTACTTGGAGGTTTTCAAAAGACAGAGAGAGAGTATCCGGAAGAAAAGGGTAGATCTTTGGCGCACAAGCGACTGGTTCTTCCATCATGACAACGCGCCGGCCCTCATCGCTCTCTCCGTAAAGCAGTTTTTAGCCAAAAACAAAATAACATTAATTGTCCCCCCCCGACCTCCCT
>NNCF01130263.1:218726-234231 GCA_002313205.1 Laupala kohalensis | reverse complement strand
AAAAAAAAAAAAGACTTGCATTTTACAGGGAGATTCCTTGGATAACTCTGTGGACAGAATCGCTCCTGTCATTGTATACACGATAAGCTCTTTGAGGTATCTTGTTGGCATTGATTGTAACAGTGCTTACTGTTTCCTGGCGACAGCTCTTATTTAGACGTACAAATCCCGAAGTGGGCGGCACACGCGTGCTGCTATTATTCTACTTATTTATATATTTATAATATCTCTTCAACATGGGTAGGCGACACGCTGCAAACTTCTCCACGATTCTGTGGATCCCGGATCCCACTAGTGAAAATTGTCTCGATGAAGAAAGCGTCATAATGAGGAACAACTATTTCTTCGAACAGACGAGAGTCGTGAAGAGACCCTTTCGACTCCAAGCTAATGTTGTTGCCGATAACATGTTGTTCAAGAAGAAATTTAGCTTCTCTTTACGGATCAGAGTGAAAGCTACGCGATCTGAGTTGGAATTTGCTTTATCCGCACCAAAAATAGTCTTAAGATTCACGAAGGTCGAAGGAAGAATTAAAACAGAAGACGTTCTTCCTCGACGGTTGCGGATCTTTGTTAATGGCCGTCGGTGCCCACTCCCCCCATACATGTCGCCACTGGACATTACCAGGTTGTGCTATATGACTTGCGACAGGCTCAACAAGGTCGTGGTTGAATGGACTAAATCGCACAACGAGGAATATATGGTATCCATTTTGGAGGGACGACGTGCCACTCCGCAAAGATTAGCTCGTGGACTATCGGAACTTCTGGCTATTGATTCAGTTACGACTCGAAAACAAATTAGACAATGCCAGATTATAAGCCAGCATACGATATCACTGATGTGTCCACTGGGTCTCAAACGAATGGAAATGCCTCTCCGATCAAGAAACTGCAATCATTTGGCCTGCTTTGATGCAGAGAGCTATATGAGATTGAATGAAAGTAAACCGCACTGGACATGCCCAATCTGCAATAAACATGCGCCGCTGGAGAGTCTCGTGTGTGATGACTTTTTTAGAGCCGTTTTGCGATCCCCGAGACTTCAAAATGCTGAACAAATAACAGTATTTTGTGACGGAACATGGCTGCCACACACTACCACTAACGACAAGGAAGGCGACGCGTTGATGGAGCTGGACGAGGATCTGGTAATTGTGGAATAAGACAAGACTATGACTGCGTAGTCGTTCCAACCTGCAGAACTCATTTGGTGATTTTAAAATTCGCATGTGACGTTACTTAATAGTGTTATGCTTGACAGTGCGTTATGTTTGTATCAGATGGACAGAATAAATTATCTTTAATAAGAATATGGACTTTTTTTCTAGATGCGACTACGTAATAAGCTTTTTGATATATTTTTGTGAGATTAGTGACAGCAGTATAAAAATCATTTTGGTGAAGGTCTTGTGATACGTATCCTTAACTGGACAAACAGAATTCTCGTAGTTGATGCGTATCTTATCTCTTCTTAAAGAACTTCAAAGTACTACAATTTACGTTTTCTTATACAGGTATAAATTCATCGAGTTAAGAAAACAAATACCTATTTCAGGTATGGTATTTTTAAATATTTACAATTTCTTGAATGTTATCCACTGTTAGTAACCAGTTTTGTTGTAATTTCTAAATTTGACTGTTTTTTATAGTTTCAATGCTCAATCGAAAGTCATTCAGGAATATCGCTCACAAAAATGCAGAAGGTTTTGAAGGCTTGCTTCATTTATTTTTGGCCTAATGGATGATTCCACATCAAAGTTTCTTGTTTCATTTTTATGTTGGTAGCTGTGGTTTCATCCAAACTTACGCGCTTCTCTGATGCAAAATGTGGAACCTCAATACTCTAAATATGAGAAAAATTGTAAGTGGGACAGTTATTAATTCTTTAAAATAAGGCAATGTTGATTCTCTTCTGTTAATCGGAATTTCAATAATTGAATAATACGCGGTTAAACGTTTTCGAATGCTCTGTTGCTTCTATAATGTGAAAGAATGTACTCATTTTAATAAAAGAAGTTAATGAGGGATAACATTCACTAATGAATATTGTAGTCCATATGATGTAAGTGATGTTAATTTTTCTTATACTTTGTCACGCCGTTGTTATAGTACTCTAGATACTGGTTAAATTCCTTTGTTCATGCGTGTTGCATTTGATCCTTTTTATTTAAAATTGCAACCTTGGCACGGTTGCATGCGTTATCTCTGTGTCTCGGCTTCTTCTTCGGGTAGTGGCGGATTTTCCATAGGCGGAAATGCTATTTAATACTATTATTATTATTACGCTTAAAATTTGACTGCTCATTATATATACGATTCATTTTGGAATAATAAACTGATAAGTTCGTATTTGATTAATATTTTTTATAAGTAATAAACCCACCTCTGCCCTTGAGCCCTTGATGGGATGATCCATTTCTTTTCTCCGGGTTGTAACTTAAGCTCGCTTCATTCTGTGCTCCAAAATCGCACGCATAGTTCCATGAAGTCTGCCATCCAGCCTCAAATGACAGAAAATGACGTCATTGCTGTCTACACTGCAGTCTGGTGTAAAAGATTAGGGAAGTAGCCCATTCAGTGTGAACCAATGAAAAGTCTCGTCCCGTTACTGTGACCAACTAATGACCCACCGGTGAAATAGCTCTGATGAATTGTCGCTCACGTAATCGAAATACAATTTATTTGAAACAAATAATCGTGGATAACTGTTGGAAGCTAACACACCGGTGGTCACCGACGATGAGAACAGTACTTTCGCATTCCTAATTAATAAGCACTTTATTCAAATTTATTTATTTATTACGATTATCTTTATTAAACGCAAATTAATTCAACAAACATTCATTCGGAAATGCAACAAAGTGTTATCAGTTAATATATTTAATTTATAATAGATTGCAAAACCGAGCCTTGAGTTAATTAATTATCATACATGTATAACAATTGTTATCTATTATTTGCCGCGACAAATTATAACATTATTCTAAGTGATGCAGCCACGTATTACAGAACCTTCTATAATCTGCGAATGCAGGAGTAATCTTAAGGTTAAAGCAACAATCATTAAAACAAATTATTGGCGAAAACAAGTAATTTATAAATGAAATCACTTTAAAGAAAAATGTCACAAATAGATTTTATTGACATTTTAGGTTATATTACAGATCGTCAAGAAAGACACTTCGAACACTCCACTGTTTGCAACTGTGTAATAACACCAAGCAATGTTCTCATGTCGTTCATTTATTCGCAGTGTTCTTGTAGTTGGGTTATCAGCGTTTATTTCTAAATGTCTTCGAGGAACAATCTCTGCAATAACCACGACCTTTTTCCTGAATTGTCGTGCATTGGAACATCGAAACTGTCGCGGTAAAATGTAGAGTGTGAAGCCAACTCATCTGTCTGAATCACAGTCATCCAAGGACGTTGGAAGCGAAAGTCGAATGCTATATTGGAGTGCAAAATGCATCGTGTGAAGCGAGTTTATTATCCTCCACGTGGTCAAACGCAGTTTGCAACTGCCTTTTTGACAATAACGGTTATGTATTTATTTGACACTATTTATTTATTGTTTACTGTAGACTCGCGCCAGGTCCTCCGAGGTCTTAATATGCGAAAAGCATCATTAATAAATCGAAAAATGGTTAATTAATTTTCATTTGGAGAGCTTATATCACAAGCACTTATACACGTGTCTCAAACATTGTTTTTACCTTTTTTGTTGGAAATTTAAAGAGGAATATTTTTTCAGATAACTTTCTCGAAAAACCGCGAACTCCACCTTAGGGGTTGCTTTTAGAGGTGCGAGGCTCCGCAAAATTCCAGGGAGAATTAATTATCGTAAACAATACTACATTCTACACTTTATTATCCAGTTACTTTACGAATTTTCTTCCTATTTTTAGTAATTTCAGTGTACTATTGGAGCAAATATTTAAAATAAAATATTAAACCTAACCTGCTCATGGAGGAAAATGCTTCCCAGAAGTAAAATGTCATTCGAAATAAAATTAGAAAGTCATTATATCTACACAATGACAAAAAATATATTTCGGGACGAAAGGGAAAATTTTTGAAGAGTTCACTGCAGAGTAAGAATTGCGGTTCCTTTCCTCCACCGGAAGGTCAGAACAGCAAATAGCCCGTCGTATTTCGCGAAGTGTAATTGGCAATTGGTCTTCATAGAACTTCCAAGTGTCCTTTCCAGCGCGCAAGATTCAACGATGAAGTTTCCGTCAAGGTCAGCCGTTTTATTCGGATTTCTCGTTTCATACATATTATTCCATCATAACATTCGTACAAAATTATAACTCACAACTTCCGAGTACCTCCTCGTGGAGAAGTGTTTGCATCGTCAACAGCCCTCAGGTGAAAATTGCGACAGACCGAGACTCGAACCTGGGACTCCTGTTGTGACCTCAGGTGTGTTGTCTACTGCACCATCCGCCTCGACTCACTAGTCCGTGCCAACCATCCACCCAGTTTGTTCCGGGAGTCGAGGTGGGTGGTGCAGTGGACAGCACACCTGAGGTCACAACAAAGTCCCAGGTTCGAGTCTCGGTCTGTCGCAATTTTCACCTGAGAGCTGTTGACGATGCATTCGTACAAAATGTTTTAATGGAATAACCATACATCAAAATGATATTCCAGTTTTTCTAACCCTCCGTATAACTATTCGGCGAAGCCAATGAATAAATATCTCGGGACAAGTATGAAATGGGAGCAAAGCAACCCTTCTCTAAAAGGCGACCCACTCTCTTCCGTATTAATTAATCACAAACAAACATAGCTCGCGAGAAGGCATCGCCCAAAGAATAAACACGAGAGCTTTGTTTGAAGCGCATTTTGCGCCGCGTCCACAAAGGTGAAGCTCATTACAAAACATAAACGAAGCGAAAGAAAATCAAGTTATTCACAGACATTGGGATTACGAAATGAGCGTCAACTGCTGCAAACAGGTATTTCTGTATCAATGGAATATATATGTGGTTTAAATATATAACCAGGTAACAGCACTTTTTGAAAGAAAAGGACAAAAATCTCGAAAACTTTTGTGTTTTACAAAGTTTTATTTGAATTTGTAAAGGTTCGAATAACCTTGGCGTTCGCGAGTCCTAAAACCCCATTAAAAAATCATATTTGTCTAAACGATTCAAAAGTGTATGTTCTTCTTCAAGCGAGTATTCAAAATTTACGTACAAATTCTAAAAAAATAGTAATAGCCAGTTCAGTACAAGTTTAACAGGAACAATACAAAATTTCTAAAAATAACAAGTTACTTACATATAAATAAATATAAACTTAAGAATTAAGATAAATAGGGTAAAATAATTATAAATTCGATGAACTAAAGTTAACCCGATAAATATTTTTCCTTCATTTTTCATGGCAAAAAAGACATAATTTTTAATGTTTATTATGTAAAACAATGTTTTTTATATTATATATCAAGTATTATAATAGCACACTATATCACAGTTAAATGCCAAGGTTATAAAAAATATATTTTGGAATCTTAAAACAGCCGTAACTGGAAAAAACGAAAACTGTACTTCCCTGGTTATCACCGGAGGCCACAGATATATCTTTTCGTTCTTTTTTCTGTTTTGTACCACAAAGGAAAGAAATCTTAATAAATGATTAAAATGTTACTTCCACGGGGTATTCAACAGAACACAAAAATATAAATTCCTTACGACACAAATAAATAATTTATGTTAATTTCGTCACAATATTCGCTCAGCGAGCTTCATAAGGTACGTCAGATAAATGTACACTTCTGATTTTTTGTGCGAATGAAGGGCTCCCTGGGAAGACACGACCATGCTCTAAATTGCATTCCGATGTACAAACGTTGCAAGTATTCGTTCGTGTTAATTGACCCAAACCAATTTAATGTACCTAAATATGGGAATTCCATTTCCTAGTTCTAAAAAGTATAGAGCGAGCTATGTAGTACAACGTTTTAACATCGAAACGTAATTTGGGACATTGTTTTTTCATCAAATGAAATGAAATACACATCCGTGCAACACGCGTTTAGAACTTCGTGCTCTGGACATTCGTGTTTTATCAGAATTTACAAATTTCCGAATCCAACGAAAAAGAAGCGTGGCACCCAATTCAACGTACAAATTGTCAATATTACGAGATGATTGTCAATAATACAGTAGAAATTGTCAATACTTGTCAATACTTGTCAATACTTGTCAATTCTTGTCAATTCTTGCCAATACTTGTCAATTCTTGTCAATACTTGTCAATACTTGTCAATACTTGTCAATACTTGTCAATACTTGTCAATACTTGTCAATACTTGTCAATTCTTGTCAATACTTGTCAATACTTGTCAATACTTGTCAATTCTTGTCAATACTTGTCAATACTTGTCAAACAAATTGTCAATAATACAGTAGAACCGCGATTAACCGTGGTGCAATTTCTGCGACAGAGCAAATTAGTTAATGGTCCTTCACGTCGCCATTCGCTTTTTCGATAATAAATGTATTATCGTACATTAATCCAAGTGCTTCATACTATTTCCACAGTTGTACACAGGTTCTTCGAGAGGCAGAGACTCTCAGGTACCAATAAAATTTAGACTTCCAGGACGTAACGAATTTGAGAAATAATAGAGATGAAGTAAGGAAAATCATTTCACACTGCAAGAAACGAAGACTAATTACTTCCTATTTCAACCACGGATAACGTGGCATTATGCATGTTTATGTACATAATTCATTAACGATTAACCGAGGTTTCCATTTATCCGTGCGACCCCCCCCCCTCCCATCGAGGATCTACTGCACTAGTTTTGGAAGCGACACGAGGAATGTTGGAAAAGTGGGGAAGATGCCGAGCATTTCCTGCGGCGACTAAGAAAGACGCCGATCATAATCGAGACTTCATATTTCGGTTTGAAAAAAAGAAGAATACGCTGACAAGATTTGTGAACTGTGACGAGGAAGGGGGAGAACGAGGTAGTGCGGAAAAGTAATGGCAAATTTCCAAGTTTGTGGTAATATGTGCATTGCGTTCACTGAAGTCAAGTTGCCATCTATTCACGAAACTTTCACCAAAGTAGTTCTCATTACTTAATAATTAATTCTGCCTTAGGGCCCTTGATCGGAATTGATGGGATGGTCCCTTGCTTGCTTCCGGAGAGTAAATTAGTTTTTTTTCCCCTCCACGTGGTCATACGCAGTTTGTACTGTTTTTTGACAATAAATTTATTATTATTATTATTATTCTACTGATTTTTTTATATTGCACGAGAACAATTATTTTGTGAATTTAAAAAGTGATAATTAGTTTAGACGGTCGGTTGACTCCTCCTTTAACAATGATTGCATTATCTTGTGTCACGTGATGCGGCTGTCATTTCCCTCAGAACAGTACTTTCCTCAGTTTTTTTGTGAATTATTCTTGAAAATGCTTCGTAAGGAACGAAAACCTTAACGTTGTGTACCTATTTTCATTTGCTATATTTTAGTAGGTTTATTCGCTATGTTAAGCCGGTACTTTTGCCAGAATATCAAAAAAAAGTTTCTGCATATAAACCCATAGTAATTTAAAGGGAAATAATTCAAAATTTTGCGCCGTAAGGGTATGAATGCCACTGGATAGAGAATGGTTCAAACAATCATTTAAAACATTTGGGGGGATACTTCAGCCTAGTCGCCCTGACGCACCTAATGTGAGACAAAGTAATGCTGTTGAACTGTTAGAAGCAAAGCCAAGAAGCAAGACACGTGGTCGCAAGCACTTACCTTTCGCCGTCGTCGTTGAACGCGAACTCTCCTTGGATGAGGTCACGGAAGCGGTAGCGCGGAGGCAACGGCGGCAACACTTCCTTGTCGACGTCGGCCGCGTGCGTGACGTTGGACGTCATGACTGTGGACGTCGCGATGCCCTGCCGCCGCCGGCCGCGTCGCTCGCCCGACGCCCGACGCCCGTCGCCTGCTGCCGAGCGCCACCGACGCTTCCATGCGCCACGCGCGCCCCCTTCCCCCACCGGAGGCCGTCCGCGCATGCGCTCGCCACAACCCGCGTCGCCAGGCAACGATCTTGTCCGAGGCAAGTACTCGGAGCTGAGCTTTGCAAATTGGTGCAAAAATTATACATTATGGCCAAAATGCACTTATTGTACTCCCCGAAAAAAAACGTGTCAGGTGCAATGGCGGCGATTAGGGGGGGCGTGGGTTTTTTTAGGAGAAAGAAAAAAATCATTTTAACCGTATAAAACTTGGAATAGTGTAATTTTTTTATAATCCTTGGTGTAGTTATCACCACTTGTCATTCCTTTATTTTATTTCATTATTTAAATCATACTTAGTGGAAATCTACAGAAAATGTCATGCTAATGAAAATCGTCAATATTTTTTGCCCCTCATTTTTGTTTCCCGATCACCGCTACTGGGCAGGTGCCCCTCCCAAACGAGATACAAATAAACGTTACAAACTTTTTTAAACTTTATTGTAAAAAAGCAGTTACAAACTGGAGGACAATAAACTAGTTTGCTCTCCGGAAGCAAGCAAGGGACCATCCCATCAATTCCGAGAAAATTCAGTACACCCATTCAAAGCGTCAGCAAATGAAATCAGCGTTAAAGGACGACTTCGTAGGAACAACATATGCCTTATTTTGCTTTATAGATTTTCACTCCAACATGGGAAAGTGATAATAGTGTTGCGATATTTCATTGTATATGGTACACTCCACCCTCTAAAATGAGAATAGGAAAAGTGAACAACTTGTTTTAATATCTACAGAACATCGACAAATTTATGTTTAATTAACTTAAACTTTAATAAAGATGTCAAAACCTCCAGAAGCGAAATTAATGATAAATGTTCGTGGGCAGTAATGACTATTTGATGAAAAACGTTGAGTTTGTGCGTCTGAATAGTGAACATGATAAATGCTGCAAACAGGTACCATGGACGTGAATACACTGAGGTCGGATGTCATATCAAAAAAATTCTTTCCTCTCAATTTGAATTTATCATCCATTTTTTTCTCTGTCAGTGTTGAAGAAAGAATATTCGCAACAATGTCACGTGAATTCAGTTGGTCTAATATTTATAATAATAAATAATTAAATTGACGCGAAGAAAGCATTTATTTTTGGAATATGTTACTAAAAGTGGAGAAATTAGAAATTTGATAAAGAAAATATGCTGGAGGGAAAGGAACTGTAGAAAGAACGAAGAACGGAGTGGATGAAAAAAGACCAGAGTTTAAAGACAAAGCAAAATCTTTGGCCAAGGAATGCAATAGAGAAACAAGATATGAGACACTAGCTGACTACCCGGTGTTTGACCGGAATTTTTTTGACTCGTTAGACCAACGAACCCGCTCACCGGAAGCCTCGCATGTTGAATTATTGCTTCCGATGGAAGATACTACTGCGGCAGCGCGGTTGCATCATTTCATTTAAACGCTTATGAAATATAAACCATTCGTCCAAACTTTACAATTTAAAGATGTTTTTATCTTCGTTAAATGCAGTGAACAAAGAACCCATTACACTTGAGAAAGATTGATTTTTTCCTTCTTAAATTCCTCATTTCAATTGAATTATTTCAACACTTCTATTTTTCCAAAAGTTTTCTCAATGATGTAAATTAACCTTAGTAGATAGACACATGTTGTCGCGGTCTTTGTTGTGGGACTCTTCGAGACGGACAATATTGCCACTCATAGATGTCACCTTGATCGGAATTGATGGGACGGTCCCTTGCTTGCTTCCGGAGAGTAAATTAGTTTATTGTCCTCCACATGGTCATATGCTGTATGTAACTGCTTTTTTGACAATAAATTTTTTATTATTTATTATTATTATCACCCCGATTTTATCGACATTCATCTTTAACATCATATTCTATCTTTCTTTTCAAACATTAAAAAAATAAAAGTTAGCCTGTGTTCATTCTGGACATCTTATCCATCTCCTTGCTAATTTTCATCACGATCGTTTCCGTTGTTTAGTCGTGATTAAGTAACAAACAGGCAGACACGCTTTCGAATTACGCATTTTATATATTAGTATGGATATATAAAATCTCTTAACAAGAAAAATTAGAGAGAAATAAAAGAATCGATTACGACTGAATTAATTTCCCAAGACACTTATGAACTTATATAAATAATATATTTTTATTCGAAAATACATGTTGACTTTTCATGTACAGACAAAGTAACTTTGTAACAAATGCACACTCAGACCAGTTAATAAATTTATCAAACTGGTTTATAAACTGTGTATAGTAACACACGACAAATTCATTTAATGGAAATTTAGTATAGAAGCGTAAATGTAAAATTAGGATAAACTGTTCAACAGAAAGTATTTAAGGCTCCCCATCTCAAAAAAAAAGCAGATAATGCGTAGCTATAATAAGAAGTAGGAACAACGGTATTAATATCAGATCAGATTTCATTAGTAATACAAAGATTTAGTGTTAGACTGTACTAAACAATTAGTTTCTTTGTATGTGGTGTCTTCTTACCAAATGAAATCAGTAATAACTTGCTGGCCAATATAAGTAGACCACTACATTACACCAGAATGTGAAATGGAAATTGCTTTAGAGTAAATTTCATACGCAAATTATTTCAAATTTTTAACAAGATATATCCACCAGTAGAGAGTTGTCTCATGGTGGTCCGCTAAACCCCAAATCTTAAAAATTTGTAATGTTGGATTTGAAGCAAGAATTTTAGGAGAAATTATATTTTCAACCTGAATTACTTTAGCATTATGTGGATGGTATATTTAGCAATAATCTATATAATTGAGTTGATACAATGTAAACTATATAACTAAGACGGTACAAAATTTAACACATCTAAAATAAAATTCACATCAGGAAAAGAAAAAAAATTAGATTCTTTTAAAATAATTATTAGACTTGGAAACAAGACTAGTAACAAATTGGTATGGAAAAGAAACAAATTCAGGAAGGATGTTGAGTTATTTATCTGCTAACTCATTTTTATTGTTAGGAGTGTGCTGAAGCATTAAATCTGCCTCTATCTTAGCACCCTTGATCGGAATTGATGGGACGGTCCCTTGCTTGCTTCCGGAGAGTAAATTAGTTTATTGTCCTCCACATGGTCATATGCTGTATGTAACTGCTTTTTTGACAATAAATTTTTTATTATTTATTATTATTATCACCCCGATTTTATCGACATTCATCTCTAACATCATATTCTATCTTTCTTTTCAAACATTAAAAAAATAAAAGTTAGCCTGTGTTCATTCTGGACATCTTATCCATCTCCTTGCTAATTTTCATCACGATCGTTTCCGTTGTTTAGTCGTGATTAAGTAACAAACAGGCAGACACGCTTTCGAATTACGCATTTTATATATTAGTATGGATGGATGAGGCGTCCATCACCGAACCCGGGGCTGCAGCGAAACCACTCGGAATAATTGGTATCAGATGTCTCCAATCTTCCTTTACTTCTACAACATTCTTCACTTCTCCATTCTCTCAATTAACACTATTATGCTTTCCTGTAAACATTTCCTTATCTCCCTTGCACAGTGTGAACTCTCGTTGCAATTGTATACAACATCAATTCTACCTAGAAATGAATTTCAAATAACGCATAGTTGGAGGCTCACACAGTCTAGAAAGAGTGATCCACCCTCACTACTGAGGGCCGTCATGTTTCCGCCAAAGTGGCAAATATACTAATGAAATCTCAGTTTCCTTTTTGCAAGAAAACAAGTGACGAAGTGTTCGTTCAGATCATGTTTTCACGCTTCACCGTTAATTTATATATGTTAATAATATGTCTTTATGTCAGGACATCGCAGACACGTTAGACAAGGGACAGAGCATAGATGCAGTCGTCATAGATTTTTCAAAAGCGTTTGATTTAGTCCTCATAATCCATTAATTCACAAAATATCAAATACTGGCATAGATAGAAGGGTGGAAGAGTGGATCCGTGAATTTCTACATAATCGGAAACAAAGGGTTAGGGTTTCGGAAATATTTTCGGAAGAAGTAGACGTCATATCAGGGGTAGCGTTCTCGGACTTTTACTATTTAGGCGTTTATCAACGACCTGCCTGAGAAAATAAGTTCAAATATTAGATTATTCGCGGATGACTGTATAATTTACCGAACAATAAACAACTCGGAAGACAGGATAACTTTGCAACGAGACCTTGGTGAAATCCACAAATGGGTAACTATAAATCAAATGAAAGTAAATTCAGAGAAGAGTAAAGCTGTATGATTCACTCGTACCCGCTTAAGGCGAAATTGGTCCTATGAAATCAGTTCATATCCAATACCGGAAGTAAATTCATGCAAATATTTGAGTATCATGTTTAAGAATTACGGAGTGGTCTAATCAGGTTAACAGCGTTGCACAAAAAGCTTGGAAGTCTCTAAATTTCATTAAACGAATTTTAAAGGAAGGCAGTAATCCGACAACAAAAGAGTTAGCATACACAATCCTTGTTAGGCCTCTACTGGAATATGCATCGGCTGGATGGGATCCTTATAGAAAATATTAAATAGAAGAATTAGAAACAATTCAGAAAAAAGCGATTAAATTCATAAACATGGGTAATAATACGAATAATTATATAAATATAGAACCTCTCTAAATTCGTAGAAAAAGAGCTCGACTGGGATGTTTGTTCAGTTCACTTAAAAACGAACCAGCGTGGCGGGATGTCAAAGAGAGTTTAGAAAAACCGACAAGATTGGGTAGACAATATTACTTTTTCAAAATTCGTGAAAGGAAACAAAAACAGACGTAGGAAAATACTCGTTTCTCAATAGATCAATCAGGGACTGGAACAATTTGCCTGCGGTTGTCGTGGGAGCGCTATCGGGTTCAGCAACCTCTCTTAAATTCAAAAACGTTCCAAGAAAAGGGGAATTAAAAGGATAAGGCAGGTTCGGGAAGAATGGATAGGTTGGTGTAGATGGGAAGCTTGTGGAATGATAGTGGGTAGTGAAGTGAAGTGATACGAGGGAAATAAGTGATTTAGAAAAGTTGGGAAGGGAACTGTGAAGTGAAGCGCACGAAAGGGGTAAATCGAGTGTTTGGGTCGTCATCGAAATAAAATGTTTTTTTAATCAATTATTTAGATGTTTCAGGGTAAAATGTTTCAGACATTTTTGAGTGTCGACTCAAATTAGAACATCTCATTGCAGCACAAAAGTCATCCATTTCTTTTGTTTCACTGCTTACTGTGTATCAAATTTCCTTTACTAACTGAATAATTTTCAAAATGTCACCATCTGTTAGCAGAAATCTTAAAAATGAAGCGGCACTGCTGTCTTCTAAAAGTTTTAAAATTAATGAGAAATAGAAAGAGAACAAAAATCACTCACAAATTGGAAAGAGTTTCGGCGTACAGCCTTCCTCAGACACGTAAAGAGTGATCCGAGTCTTCTCTCTTCGGATTACTAGAAACGTTCGTTCGACTTGTGACCAAATATCTCGAGAGATTTCGAGAGGTCCAAACTCGCGGATGCCTTTCCATGGTGAAGTTGGATACGATTTAGTTGAAGCGACAAACAGCGATAAGAGGAAAGAGAAGAGGAAAGCGACGCTAACCTTCACGTGATGACAAATGAGGGCGTTTATGTCGTCAGTGCGACCAGCGCTGCGACCAACGATAAAAGTAACTAAAATCCTTTTTTTCTTCGCTTTTATCGAAGCTAGGGTCGCCATTGTTGTTACGGGTTTACGATTTAATTACATTGTTCATAAAAGGATTTTGAGCAATTGACAAAAGTTGCTTTGTGGGGCAAAATGGATTTAAACCACAACAGACGTTGTGTCTGTCGAAAATAATTCAACAAGGAAATTTGGTGAGTTGATACTGAACGATCGGTTAAACGCAAGTTGAATGGCTTTGGGCATCCGCGCATTCCCAGTCTCGTCAATTACTCCAATCGTCGCTCCACCAGAAACGGAATCGCGCCGGTCGCTTTTGCGCTTCACTCTTCTCTTTGCTCGTATCGCTGGTCGTCGCTCCAACATAATTGTACCCTTAATCGGGAGAGTCAACCTGGACCGAGGTCAGAAAACTCATTTAAATTTATTTAATGTTTTTTTCAATTTTTAAAATTGCATAGTTCTAGAATCTTTGGATCTAAAAAGAAAACGAGTCAATTCACGCAAAGCTTATAGAAGTGAACTCATATAATTGTAAACAAGGAACATCGGATAGGTAGAAAAGATCACATTTTAAAATGTAGCGTTGGGAAGCAAGAAACCGACTTCGGAAAATTTTCATTTCACTATTGAACAATTAGAGACTGGAATTGAAAGCCCGCATTAGTTGTGGAAAAGATACGGAGCTCTGCATGTATTCGCAAGCTGGAAGAAAGTGTGCAGTAGTGTAGATATGATGAAAATTTGGGAGAGTGCACTGAAGAAATGGAAAGGGATATGTGAAGGCAATTCGTGAGTCAAAAGGTTAGAAACGGGAAATAAGAAAATGGCTGGGTCAACTGTCATAAAAGGTATAATTAATGTGGGCTCTAATGACCACGATATTGACGAGCCCTAAAACCCCAACCAAAAAAAAGGTATAATTAATAATCATTATCAATAATATACTTTTTTCCTATCATACTCACTTGTTCTTTTGTTCTATATTTTACCATTTTAAAGTCAGTGTTATGTATTGTCCCTCAGTAGCTAAAATGTTCTAGATATTAATTGCATTTATTATTTTGTATATTTTAACGGGCAAGAGAGCCCTTTTGCAGACAATAAATTATTATTCCTTCGCACAATTTGGGGGCATAGCCTTAGGAAAGATGCCTTAAATTAAGAAAGAACCGACAGCTGTGTCCACAACTTACGAGCACGAATTTCTCATAACAGCTAAATTTACTCCGCACAAACTCTCATAGCCCCTTCGGCGTCAGTTGTTACTCGGTGGAGTAGGAAGAAAGTGAGGGAGACACGATACGATCATGTGACCAACTACAGCTGAAACTATGAGAAACTGCGAGTAGTATTTTCCGGAAATATGAGAAATACCGAATTATATTTCCAACCTTTCCGGTACTCTTTTTATTAAGGTCACTACCTTAGGGGAAACAACTCAAAACTTTTATTTGTCGGATGACGATTAAACTGTCCACTGGCAATCTGTCGGAGAAGATATTTCGGTTACTGAGCGCTTCACCATCTTGCGTCACGAATTGGTGAATGTAAAATAAAAGCGTAGTTTCAGAAAAGCAACCGGTGTCGAGGAGGGATGGGGAAAAAGAGGAGTGAAACTCCATCAATTAGTGACCTATCAAAGAAGTTTTGAGCGTTATTCTCGCGAGTGCGTAGACGTATCTTGATGTATCAATGTATGTAAAAACAAGGACGAGATATGAAGTATTATTGGACGGGGCCTTTTGGCCTCGTGTGTCGTACTTGTGGGGCTACATCGCCGTAATATATTTTCACTTTTTTTTTACAGTCAATCCAATTCTTTATATATATATATAT